>CAJQZJ010032362.1:4157188-4188611 GCA_907164525.1 Lophiomys imhausi | reverse complement strand
ACACACAGACACACACACACAGACACACACACACAGACACACAGACACACAGACACACACACACACATGCGCACACACACACACACAGACACACACAGACACACACACACACATGCACACACACACACACACAGACACACAGACACACAGACACACACACACACACACACACACACACACACACACACACGCACACACACAGTCAAGCCAAAACTTGACTCAGAAGAATATGTATGTATGTGTGTATGTGTGTTTGTGTGTGTTTAACAAGCTCAAAAAAGGAGACCATAAATTTGAGAGAGAGTGAAGCATGGGAGTGGTTGGAGGAAGGAATGGGAGGGAGGATAGTAATTGATTATGTTTTAATTAAAAATAAATGAACACAACTTAAAAAGTAGAAGTAATTTCTCCTAAGCAGGTAATGAAATTCATAGAATTAGAAGGATGAATCACAACCATTCAATCTTCTATATATCTTTACAATTAGTATTTTTGTATTTAGTTAGTTTTTGATCAATCAAGGCATCATTCTTTTGTTATTGGTAGGAATTATGATTATACACCAAAAATTTTAAGATATGAAGTATGTAACTGAGTACAGTGTAGCATCCTCCCATTCTCTCTTAAGCCTATACCTTTATGGATTTAACCTTTGAAAAGTTTTTGTTGATATGGCACTTAATACAGCATCAATAAGAGGACTATGTAGTAAACAATTATTTAAGCTTGTTAATCTCTTTCAGCAGTATTTAGGTTACTTGCTGTAGGGATAAACTGATAGAACTAATAGACTCAGGAATTTTTCTTTTTATAACTTTGCTTTCAAAGTAAGATGTGCCAATTTGTGCTTCCTGTATAATGTCTGAGAACAGCATTCTTTTAACTGTTGCTTTGGGCTTTCATACATAGAACCTTAGGCACAAGTTAGAAATGACTCTGCAGATTCATGCTAGGTTGTAAGTTCTAACTCTTCACCCCTCGGGTACATTTGGGAACCACCATGGTCTGTGGCAGACAGCTGCAGTGTTAGAATGTAAAGGGATTTTCCTTGGGTATCCTAAGCTTTTCCAATTTAATAGACAGTAAATTCTGAGGTTCTTTCAAAAAGTAGAAGTTGTGTAAGTGTTGGTGTTGGATGACTGACTTCATAGAGTTGATGGTAATATAAAAAGCAAAAAGACACATGCACGCATGTGCACGTGCACACACACAATTACATACAGAGGTAGAGAGAGACACACACAGAGCAGCAGAGAGACAAAGGGAGAGGGGGCAAGAGGGAGGGAGGTTTTCCTTTATTACGGCCGTATCTCCTCTGTATTTGAATGCGTATGCTGTAGGTCCATTGAAAATGAGATATTTTGACTAGATATGAATGTCCATGTAAAAAATGCACACATATATCAAGGAACAACAGATATTATTAGTGGAAGGAATGGTTATCTCATACACACACACATACATATGCACATGCATACATTCATATTTATTTTCCTAACTCTGACTCTACTACAGTAAATTTTAAAATTCATGTCAGGTTTCCTGCAATTTATATAAAATTGAAACTCTTTGGGGAGATAACTCCTGAATGTCCATATAATTTCATGCTTCTGTCTCACACTTAGATCTAATATTAGTATCAGTTTGCCATACCATCTCAGGGAGATGACAACAGAATGTGCCCGTTCAGAATGAATGTGTTCCAGAGCCTAGTGTTTCTGATGGAGTTCAGTGTGCTTCTGAATTCAGAAACCACCACTTCCATGATCACAAAAGGGGGGTGTCGCGTCCCTCTCGACCGGCAAGAACGACGCAACTCGCAAAAGCTCTTCTCAAGCAGTTTATTCAGGTCCCTTGAAAACAGTCTTCCGAATGCCCGGGCAGACCCAACCCACAGGCTAAATACTAAATGAACAGCCAATCAAGTAAAGCCAGGTAGTGCAATCTTAGAGGCCCACGTATGCGGAAGCAAGCCAGATCAGCTGTCTTTGCCAAATATGGACTTGTTTACCACCGAGAGCGCTCACCGTCGGGCTGGTGGAAGGCGGAGACCAGCGCCATCTTTAAGGCGCGGCACATCGCAGCTCTCTACAGTTCCTCCTTTTTTATTTTTTCTAAAGATGACAGAAGTCCCTGGAAAGGTTTCGTAATCCCTCTATCTGGGGATCTCACGGTGGGCCTGAGCCTGTAGGAGGGCGGTGCTCAAACTCTTACCCGTCTCTGGGTCAGCCTCCCCACTCGGGACTGCCCTGTCTTAGGTGGCCGAGACTTACCCGTCAACTCCGTCACTGACTTACCAGACCCTAATATCCGTGGAACGAATACCTCAGTGGGCAGGGACTATGATTAGTGAAGATTTACTTCACGGCAGCAAGCCATGCCTGAGGGGACTGGCCCGCCTCAATGGCGACAAGGGCTTGTATAATCATGGCTGCGTTACGCTTTTGTGTGGTTCTCATTTTATAGATGCACCATAGGCAAACCAGAGAGGCTAGCATCATTAGTATCGCTAAAGAGCCTACACCCGCCCACTCCTTAAGATGATCCATAGCCGTCTGTATCCAAGAAGTCAAGCCAGTAGCCAGGCTCAGATCCACCCGAGTGGAGTTGATGTGGACAATTGTTGCTCTCAGCTCTCTCATCAAATTTTCAAATTCAGCCGACCAATCCTGTAAGAGGAACTTTGACAATTGTCTGGACAAGTTAGCAGCTTTTGTATAATTTTGATATTGTACGGAGGTAACACACAAACCTTGCATTTTCCACTCACACCCCAATTGTGCTAGTTGCCAAAGAGAATCAATCTGTTCTTGTATTAAATCTATGCGTTGATTAACTATCATAAGACCTCCTTTGAGATGAGAATTCATAGAGGTCTGAGTATCCAATGCCTGTGCCACAGTGGCTGAGATGTTATTCAGGGCATTGGCAGTCTGTATAGAACTAGACAAGGCAATAGCTGATGCAGTAACTCCCACAGCAGCAATAGTGATAGCAATAACAATAGCTGCAGTGATGCCAAAATCTCTTTTAAATCTGAATAGCATCATGGTATTAGGAGCCTCTACAGGAACTGGTACATATCGAGGCATTCTAGTCACCACAGCCACAGGAAAGGCTGTGGCATTCCAGCATAGGGCATAAAAACATGTGCCTGGAGTGCATACTAACTTTTCTTCACCTAAGGATGCACTCCCATTACTTACAATCCACAGAAAAGGAGGCCAGAGACATACTGGCGAAGCTGAAAAGCTCTTGTTGCGATAAGAATAAAACAAAGAATTCCAAGTACCAGAGCCACTACTGCTAGAAAAATCCAATTTGGTAGCAGACCTTAGAGAAAAATTACCTCTTTGATAAATTCCTCCTCCAAGCATAATGACAGGTCCCAAGTCCATGCAACTTCCATTTACTCCACACAAAAGCCACAAATCAAAAGGATTGGTGGCAGTCTGCTGAGGATCCCTAGTAGATATATCAAGCATTCCTGTACAAGACTTATTCACTATATTACTAATCATGGGGCTAAAGGAAAAATAATCTTGTTGAACCCAAACTGCTCTGCGCTCTTGACATCCAGTCCAGGGAAAAGGTCCTTCCTCTCCTGTGGATCCTCTACAAAAAGGTGCCCAGCATGGCTGTCTGGGGGGGTCCCGGTCAGAGACTCGTGTGGGCCACCATCCTTCAAGGCGAGAACCATTGCCTGAAAACAAACCACCACTCCTACCCCCAAACCTCAGTTGTGGTAAAAAATCTGCTGACTGCTGAGACAATTTAATGCATTTTGTATCATCTGACCTATTGAAGCTCATTAAAAAGCACAAACTACCCTTCAAGCTGACATTTCAATATTGCCCAGTCATCTACAGTGCCACACAAAATCTTAATTTGATAACTGGAATAAGGCACTATTATACTGGCAGGAGCAACTCCAAAAGACTGCAAGCATTGTTGGATACCATTCAAGGCTAAAGCAGCAAGTGCAGTGGGATAATGTTCTATGGATTTTTTCGGAGAAATCTTTGAATAGGTCCATAATAATGGTCCATCCTGCCATAACAATCCTGTAGGTTGACTATAGGTGGCAAATATGCACAATGCAATAGGCTGTCCTTCCTGCCATCTCTTTAGGAAGGCACTCTGTAACCTTTCTTCCACTTTACATAAAGCTTTTCTTGCTTCGTCTGTTAATTGCCTAGGAGAATTAAGTGCTGAGTCACCTTTCAAAATATCATATAGGGGTCTTATTTCATAATTTGGTAGCTTTAAATAGCCTCTTACCCAATTGATATCTCCTAACAACCTTTGAAAATCATTTAAAGTCTTTAAATTATCTTTTCTTATCTCAATCTTTTGAGGTATTATCTTTTCAGGTCCAACCTTCGCTCCTAAATAGTTAAGCACATTTTCCTTTTGAACCTTATCAGGAGCAATAAACAACCTTTTCTTTTTTAATAATAGAACTAATTCTTCATAGGCCCGATCTAACATTTGTTCACTCTTAGCTGCCAGTAAGATATCATCCATATAATGAACACATCTCAAATCTGGAAAATTCTTTCTCAAGGGAGCAATGGCTTCCCCCACATATAGTTGGCACATAGTGGGGCTGTTTGCCATGCCCTGGGGTAATACTACCCATTCAAACCTCTGATCAGGTTCCTCATGGTTACAGGATGGAACAGTAAATGCAAATCTCTCACTATCTTTGGCACACAAAGGGATAGAGAAAAAACAATCTCTTATATCTATAACTATAATGGGCCACGAGGCTGGCAAAGATGATAAAAGCGGCAAGCCGCGTTGCACTGGGCCCATGATCTGCATTTGTTGATTTATGGCATGCAGATCATGCAATAATCTCCATTTTCCAGATTTCTTTTTAATGACAAAGATAGGTGTATTCCAGGGAGATACAGATGGTTTTATATGCTTTAAAGACATCTGTTCATCCACTAAATCTTTGGCTGCATTCAATTTTACAGAGGAAAGTGGCCACTGAGGAACCCATACTGGATCCTCCGTCTTCCAAGTTATAGGAATACCCTCCTCAGTGGCCCCTAGGAAAAACCCAGGCCCTGTCTCTTTTGTCTTTGCTGTACAGATAAGGGACTCTTTCGTCCCTGCAAATATTTTCCTATTCCAAAGCCTGGAGCATATCCCATATCTTGCATCATACATTGGGCTGAATCAGAATAATCATTACTCAATTTAAATCCCATATCCTTTAAAAGGTCTCTTCCCCAAAGGGAGATAGGGAGCTCAAGTACATATGGCTGCATTTCTCCTGAGTGGTTCTCTTGGTCCTGCCACTTTAATAACCTTGCACTCATATCTGGAGTCCTAGCATAACCCAGGCCTTGAAGTGTTTGAGAAGAGGCTTGTACAGGCCAACCTGAAGGCCAGTCTTTCTTTGCTATGATACTCCTATCAGCCCCAGTATCCAAAAGGCCCAGGATCTTTTTACCATCAACTTTTAATTCCAAGACAGGGCGTTGGTCCAAATCCAGGGAGAGAAAAGTCAAATCTGTGCCCGTGGACCCAAAACCATCTTTTCCTATCTCTCTATCCTTTGCTGCATAGCGGTCATGTAAGCTCGGCAATATGATCAATTGAGCAATTCTATCTCCAGGAGAGATAGCCGTTATACTACGGGGGGAGGCTACCATGATCTTAACCACTCCTGTATAATCTGGATCTATAACTCCAGGATGGACAATAAGTCCTCTCAAGGCCGATGATGACCTCCCTAACAATAAACCAACTGTACCAGGTTCAAGGGGTCCTTTAAAATCTGTTTCAATTAACTGGACCCCCATTTGGGGTTTTAATACGAGTCTGGTGGTGGAGCAGAGGTCCAATCCTGCTGAGCCTGCAGTGGCTCTCCGCGGTCTCTCGGATGGCGGAGGGTTGGCCATCTCTCTTGATTCTGCTCTTTGTCCTGATTCTCTACTGCCCCATATATTTGTGGGCCCTGAGGTCGTGGGCCCCGCTGTCCGTTTTTTGGACGAGCGCCACCATAACCTTGAGATAAAGGCTGGCCATGGATGTCTATCACTGAACGGCATTCATTAGCCCAATGGTTCCCTTTTTTACATTTTGGGCATAACCCTGGCCGCCTGGGGCGTTGTACACTTCCTGTACTTTCTGTACTCCTTCCCCTGGGGCACTGTCTTTTAAAGTGTCCCATCTTGCCACACTTAAAACAAACTCCTGAACTTCCTCCACCTTTTTTGGCCAACTGTATTACTGCGGCAGCGAGACCAGCATTAGTTAACGGCCCTCCAAGCTCTCTACACACCTTCATCCAAGCCTCTAGGCCTTTGTTCTTATAAGGGGTGATAGCAGCTCTACATTCTTTGGTACATTGCTCATAGACCAACTGTTTTATTAGTGGCAAAGCAGCATCTGGGTCACCAAAAATCTTCCCTGCTGCCTCCACCATTCGTGCGACAAAATCTGAAAAGGGCTCTATGGGGCCCTGTAGAATCTTAGTTAAGTTCCCACTCACCTCCCCTTTATTAGGAAGAGATCTCCAAGCCTTGATAGCTATCTTGTTTATTTGCTCATAAATCTGAATAGGATATCCTATCTGCTGATTGGCAAATCTCCCCTGCCCAAGCAGCATATCTCTATCCCAGGCTGGATTTCCATCTCTCTGATTATTGGCTGCTTGCTCAGTAGCATACTCAATCAAGAAAGCTTTCCAGTCTAAGTATTGCCCTGGACTTAAGCAGGCGCGGACCAGGCCACTCCAATCACTTGGAGTCATACAATGTCTGCTTAATGCTTCCACTTGAGCCATTGTAAAAGAAGCGGTAGTACCATAAGTACGAACCGACTCTGCAAGAGATTTTACCACCTTAAAATCAAGCGGTTCCTCGTACCTGTTCCCTTGTGGGTCTTGATATACAGGATAAGCAAACTGTAATTCTGTTCTTACTTGTGTCCACATCCCCGGGCAGAAAGATCTCCCTACTTTCAGTGACTGAACATGCTGATCTATCTGAGTGGCTTCTGGATATGAAGGAGGAGTTAAAGGTGCCATGGCAACAGCTTTGTTTACACCAGCTGCCGCTAGCGTGGCTGAAGGCGCTGTAGCGACGACTCCGCCCACTCTGACTGCCGCTGACGTGTCAGGCGCCATGGCAACAGCTCCACCCACACCGACTGCAGCAGCGGCTCCTCCCTCACCGACTGCTGCCTGCGTGTCCTTCTCTTTTACCTTTTTCTTTTCCTTTTTTCTTATAACAGTCCTCTCCAACTGTTCTAGTAGAGCGTGTAGCTCTCCTTCAGAATCTGTGCTCTCTGAGTCCTCAAAATCTCTAAAATCTCTAAAATCTGTAAGATCGGGATAGAGAGGAACTTTCTTTCTGCCTCCCTTTTCACTGTCTGCCTGCTCAAATCTTTCGCCTTTGTCACTGTCTACTTGCTCAGATCTTTCCCCTTGCAGCAGTTCCAAGGCTGACTCTCCCTCTCTGATTGCATTACAACATCTCTGATCTTCTAAACAACTCCTCACCATTTTCCAAATCGGTCTTACTCCATGCTTCAGAGTCCCTTGCTCCCAAGCAAAATCCAAGTCCCTGCCTAATTTGTCCCAGCAGGATACCGTAAGATTCCCGGACACTGCAAACCACGGAGCCACAGAATCACACTCATTCAAAAATCTTTCTAGGGTAGACTTCTTAATCTTCAAATTCCTAGCTAAAAGTAGCTCCTGAAGAGCCAGAAAAATTGGGTGTGACTCAGACAACCCCATGTTTAAAAATTTACTTTCAGTTTGCAGCTTCTCCACGAAACTGTATCTTTTGTTCGCTATCTCCGCGAAACCTTACTGTACGTTCACTATCTCCGCGAAACTTCACCGTACATTCGCTATTATCCGCGAAACTTTACCTTGCGTTCGCTATTTCCGTGAAACTTTATTGTCCTGATTTATCCCAGGAACTTACCAGTGCACTGCCCCTGACTGCAAGAGTTCTGAGTCTTTTCTGGTTCCCCGTACGGGCCACCACTTGTCGCGTCCCTCTCGACCGGCAAGAACGACGCAACTCGCAAAAGCTCTTCTCAAGCAGTTTATTCAGGTCCCTTGAAAACAGTCTTCCGAATGCCCGGGCAGACCCAACCCACAGGCTAAATGCTAAATGAACAGCCAATCAAGTAAAGCCACGTAGTGCAATCTTAGAGGCCCACGTATGCGGAAGCAAGCCAGATCAGCGGTCTTTGCCAAATATGGACTTGTTTACCACCGAGAGCGCTCACCGTCGGGCTGCTGGAAGGCGGAGACCAGCTCCATCTTTAAGGCGCGGCACATCGCAGCTCTCTACCGGGGGGGGTTATAATATGTTTTTTTTTTTCGTTGAGCACTACTTCTCAAAACTTTATGTTTAAATTTTATTCGTGTTTACATCATCCGTTATTATACACAGGGGTTGAATGAATGCTATTCACCAAACAAGTCATGACAGCTAACAGAATGTATTTGACATTGGGAAATTTCAAACCAAATAATGATTTTACCCTTCTAGTTGTCTGGATTTTCTTCTCCCAGCATACACTTTTTTAGCAGGTAAAGGTGGAGATGTGTACTTGTGGGTCATGTAGACTGTGTGACCACAGAAACAAACATGGAGCTAGCATGATGTCAAGACATGTCCAAACCCTGCAAATCTCAGTTTTGAGACCTGCAAGAGTAAGGACTGCTTCCTCCCTGTTCTGTGCCTGCACACCCCAGGACATGTAGTCCTGTGACCTCCAACCTCGCACTTCTTGATAGTCACATGGTCTAGCACCTGGAGTGCCTCTCCAAGCACATGAGGTATCCCAATACCTTAAACCTGAACCAATAATGTGCACCTACCCAGGAAGTCCCTTCCCCCTCCCCAAGGTTCATATAGTCCTTGTTCACCCCAGATATAGACACACAAACTGTTTAACTCTCGTCTAAGAGAGCTGCTTCACTGATTGTTGTCTATGAGAGTTGCAACTAAAATCCTCAGAGAAGGCTACTCTGCCCACTGTGTGCTGCATATGTCCCAGCCTGGTGTGCAATTGTGCCTGGACACTCTAAGTGAAGAAGTGGACTGTGGAACCACATGTATTTGGAGGTACTACAAAGTTAACAACAATACATAATAAGTGTAGAGCAGTAAAGTCCGCATACAGAGACTGTGTCTGTGAATGTCAGTTGAAAAGATCATGACACTGTTATTTGGATAAGTATAATTAATGAGAGAGTTATGGATGGTAATATTTGTCTTCAAAACAAAGAAATATGAATACATGAAATCATCTATGTTTTACATCCAGCAAAGGAATAAGTGTGTGAGTCATCCCACCTGTTCAGAGATCTCTTGGATCTTTTTCCTCTCTAGTTGAAGTCTACAGTAGCTGAGTGTGTTGTTTTCACACTCTTCTAGGACCAAGAATGTAACTTTGTAACTAGTTCTCTCACTTACATTTACCTCTCCCTAATTCCCATTTTTTTCGCTGCTCACAACCCTCTGATATCTCCATATTACATTAGAGAAACCCTATTGCTTTCAGGAGCTGCATGAGCCTGAATGTTCTTGTTCAGACTTCTCTTTCAGCTACACCTCCTGGCCTGTAAATTTTACTTCTGCACAGTGAGGTTCATTGGGAAATAGAACAACTAAGCATGCACATAGTTTAGGGTGCAGTCTGTGGCATGCTTCATTTTCAAACTTCAATCATTGTTCTTGGTTGGTTGAAATTTCCTTTCCTTTTTCAAGCATTGGCTCTCTTTCCTGCATTGCTCAGCTTCTCTTTTTTTCCATACATTTCATATACTTCACCTTTCCTGTCCAGGCTATGCCTCTTGGCTATCAGTTATGTAGATGTCAACTGCTCTAGTTTTTTTTTTTTTTTTTAAGTATCTGTATAATGCGAATTTATCCCATTCCCTCTTTGTCCCCTGCTTCCTGGACACTGTTTGGAGAACAACACTGCTTCTTTTACCCACTATTATATTATAATACTAATTTGTGTTCATTCACTGAGCTATGGCCAAAAATACACACATTAAGATGTTCAGTTAATTAACAAACATTTATCAAATGGGGAGGGGGTGAGCAGTACTATACAAGGAGATCTATCTTCCTCAAAAAAGTCCAGTAGGACTCCAGGAACAGATATGACTGAAGTGATGAGAGAATGAAGAAAAGACAGAGAAAGCTGGAATTGGATACTTTGGGCTCCTGGCTAGAGAAACCTGAACACTTTGCAAGTTCAACATGTTTTATTATATAGAATTTAACAGAGGGGCCAAGGTTATTGCACACTACTGAGCAAGATAGTGGGATTATTCTATACAGATTAAAATAAAGAACACAAGGTTGATGGTATACAAGGAGACAAGTAGAGCTAATCTTGGTAGGGCCAGTTTCTGTAGAGGAGTAGTTTTCATGTTGTAAATATCCAGAGGAAGAAAGCTACGATGGATATTTCCTGCACACACTGTCAACATTTACTCTCAGTCCCCCAAGAAGACATTGCCATCCCTTTATTATGAGTACACACACACACACACACACACACACACACACACACACACAAACACAGAGAGAGAGAGAGAGAGGGAAAGAGAGAGAGAGAGAGAGAGAGAGAGAGAGAGAGAGAAGGAAAGACTTTCCCATTCCTACATGGATCTGATGCTAGGGTCCTTGACATGTCTGGCTCATGCCAATAACACAATTCCCCCAGAAATTCACTTATGTAGGGTTCCTTCTGCTCCCCACACTTCCTTATTTGCAACAACGTTAGCACTGAAAATTATCAAAGGATAACTTAGACTATCTTCATAGAAGAAGTTTGCATCTTTTTCTAAAGATATTAGTCTATACATTTTTAAATATTTTGGGGGGAAGTTCAATATATTTGATAATATTCCCCCTGTTCTCACCAACTTTCTATCCTCTTTTTAAGATGACACATCGGAGTGGGAGGTTTTTTTTTTCTTCCTGTCCCCTTTGGTCACTTGGTGTGTTATAGATGCTTGTTGTCATTTAGGGAGATTGGTTATAAGATGAAAAATGGTCTTGTTAAACAAAGTTTTGGAGGTTAGACCCAGGGATTTCTCTCGTTTCCTTTTCTCTGCTATTTAGGGGGAAAAGTCTTGAAAAAAATGGATATAGACATAATATAGGAATGATAAAGAAAAAGGGTTAGATTATTGAATATGCTCTTATATCTTGGTATATTGATACAAAATTAAGATTATATTTGTCTACATCTGAATTGACATTTGTATATTGATACAAAATTAATGTTAATTCTTTTTAAGGTACCGTACCTATGTAATTCTTAAAAATGCAATTTAAATTTGGCCTTTTGATAGAAATTGTCACAAACTATTTAGGATAATTAAGAAATGCAAACTATAGATCCAAGATGGCAGTGGACATCACAGACACATATTGAGCACAGGGAAAATAGCTACAACATCGCAGAAATATAAACTAGCTGAACAAAAACCTGAGAAGCCCAAACCTGTGCAGAGTTTTACCTGGTGAACCCAGGGACTAGTAGGGGTCGGGCGGGGGGGGGGGGCTCCCAGACAATCAGGAAAACAGACCTACCAGCTTCAGAGCAGAGGCCTGGGGCCCAGAGCAGAAGCCCTTGCCCAGGGTTAGCCAAGCAGCCCAGGTCAAAGACCCGGACCCATAGCGGCTTGGAGCAGAAGCCCAAGACTCAGGAACACAGGTCAGCAGTGCATGTCAGAGGTCTGGGACCCAGGGCAGTAGCCAGTGGCATGGAGCAGAGGCCAGGACCCAGAGTAGAAGTCAGCGGAGCCAGGCAGAGCCCCAGAGCTCTGTGGCCCTGGGCCCAGAACAGAGGACAGTGGCTTGGAGCAGAGGCCCAGGAACAGGAACCGAGGTCCAGAAGATACCAGGAACAATCAGCTTAGAGCAACCAGATGGCTAAAGGTCAGTGAAAGAACAAATCTTACAAAACTCAGGGAAATATGACTCCAACAAAATTCAGTTATGCTAGTACAGCAAGCCCTGGCTATTCCACCACAGCTGAAACACATGAAAATGATGATAAATCTATACTTTGGAAAGTGATAGAGTCCTTAAAAGAAGAAATTAAATCTCTGAAAGAATTTAAAGAATCCTCAATTTTACAAACAAAAGCAATTGAGAATACCATTAGAGATCTCCAAACCAACCCAGCAAAACATGAATGGGAAAAAGACAAGGCAATGAAAGATTTGAAAGATCTGAAATATTTGTAGACAAAGGCAAGCAAATTGGTGCAGGAAACATATAAAACGATTAAAATTGTTCAAGACTTGAAATTGGAAGTGGAAGCAATAAAGAAAACACAACCAGAGACAATCCTGAAAGTAGAATATCAAGGGAGGATAATACAGACATAAGCATCAAAAATAGGATACAAGAGATGGAAGAAAGAATCTCAGGCATGGAAGATTCGATTGAAGAAATCAGTATAACAAACAAGAAGAGTGAGAAATCTAAAAAAGTTCTCATCCACAACATCCAAGAAATCAAGGATTCAATGAAAATATGGAACCTAAGAATTATAGGCATAGAGGAAAGAGAAGACTCCTGACTCCAAGGTCCAGGAAACATCTTCAATAAAATCATAGAAGAAAACTTCCCAAACCTAAAGAAAGTGATGCCACTAAAATTCCAAGAGGCATACAGAACACTAATCAGATCAGACCAGAAAAGAAATTCCTCTCACCACATAATAATTGAAACTACAAATCTACAGACCAAAGAAAAGATATTAAAAGCTGTAAGAGAAAAAGGTCAAGTAACATATAATGGCAGACCCATCAGAATTACACCTGACTTGTCCTCAGAAACTTTAAAAGCCAGAAGGGCTTGGGCAAATGTCCTACAAGCTCTGAGAGACCATAGGTGCCCAGCCAGACTACTGTATCCAGCAAAACTCTCTATCAACATAGATGGAGAAAACAAGATATTCCATGACAAAACCAAATTTAAACAGTAACCTACCCAAAAATCCAGCCCTACAGAAGATCCTAAGGAAAATTCTAAAACAAAGAAGATAACTACACCCAAGAAAACAGAGGAAGCAAAACCTCCACTGCAACTAAACTAAAAGAAACACACCACCACCTATATAAAAATAACAGGAAATATCAACATTTGATCATTAATATCCATCAACATCAATGGACTCAACTCCCCAATAAAAACACACAGGCTTACAGAATGAATCCATAAACAAAACCCATCATTTTGCTGCATACAAGAAATGCATCTCACTAACAAAGATAGATGCTACCTCAGAGTAAAGGGCTGGGAAAATGTTTTCCAAGCAAATGGACCCAAGAAGCAAGCTGGAGGGTCCATCTTAATATCAAATAATATAACTTTCAACTGAAATTAATCAAAAAAGATAGGGAAGGACACTAATACTTCTTAAAGAAAAAAAATTCATCAAGATGACATCTCAGTGCTGAATATCTATGCCCCAAATACAAGAGCACCAAAATTTGTAAAAGAAACTCTTCTAAAGCTCAAATCACACATCTATTCCCACACATTAGTAGGGGAAGACTTCAAAACCTCACTCACAACAATGGACAGATCATCAAGATAGAAACCAAACAGAGAAATAATGAGTCTAACAGAGACTCATGGACACAAATGGACCTAACAGATATTTACAGAACGTATCACCCAAACACAAAAGAATACACCTTCTTTTCAACCCCACACAGAATCTTCTCCAAAATTGACTATATAATCAGACACAAAGCAAGCCTCAACAGATACAAGAAAATTTAAATAACCCCTTGTATCTAATCAGTCCACCATGGAATAAAACTGGCCTTCAACAACAACAGAAATAACAAAAAGCCTACATACATGGAAACTGAACAACTCTCTATTCAATGACTACTGCGTCAGGTAAAAAATAAAGAAGGAAATAAAAGACTTCTATAAATCCAATGAAAACGAAGACACAACATATCCAAACCTTCGGGACATAATAAAAGCAGTGCTACAAGGAAAGTTCATTCACCAAGGGCCTTCAAATAGAAAATTGAGACAGCTCATATTAGCAAATTAACAGTAGAACTGGAAGAACTGGAAAGCAAAGAATCAAACACTACCAAGAGGAGCAGGAGGCAGGAAATCATCAACCTGAAATTAACAACTTAGAAACAAAAAGAACAATACAAAGAATCAATGAAATAATGAGTTGGTTCTTTGAGAAAAATCAACAAAATACACAAACCCTTACTCAAATTAACTAAAAGGCAGAGGGATAAAAAACTCAAATCAACAAAATCAGAAATAAAAAGGGAGAAATAGCAACAGACATTGAGGAAATGAAGAGAATCATTAGTTCCAACTTTAAAAATCTATACTTCACCAAATTTGAAATCCTAAATGAAATGGACAACTTTCTTGACAGATTCTGTCTACCAAAGTTAAATCAAGATCAGGTTAACATATTAAAAAGTCCTATAACCCCTAAAGAAATAGATACAGTCATTAAAAGTCTCCCAACCAAAACAAAACAAAACAACCAACCAACCAAATAAACAAACAAAGATCCAAGGCTAGATGGTTTCAGCCCAGAATTCTACCATATCTTCAAAGAAGAGTTGATAACAATACTCTTCAAACTCTTCCACAAAATAGTAACAGAAGGAACACTGCCAAACTCATTCTATGAGGCCACAGTCACCCTGATTCCTAAACCACAAAAGACTCAACAAAGAAAGAGAACTTCAGACCAATTTCCCTCATGAGCATAGATTCAAAAATACTTAATAAAATACTTCCAAACCGGATCCAAGAACACATCAAAAGTATCATACACCATGATCAAGTAGCTTTCATCCCAGGAATGCAGGGATGGTTCAACGTACAAAAATCCATCAGCATAATTCACCATATAAAGAAGCTGAAAAATAAAAACTACATGATCATCTCATAAGAAACTGAAAAAGCATTTGACAAAATCCAATACCCCTTCATGCTAAAAGTCCTGGAGAGAACGGGCATACAAGGACCATACCTAGAAATAATAAAGGCGATATACAGCAAGCCAGTAACCAGCATGAAATTAAATGGAGAGAAACTTAAAGCATTTCCTCTAAACTCAGGGACAAGGCAAGGATGCCCACTTTTGCCATATCTTTTCAACATAGTACTTGATGTTCTTGCTAGAGCAATAAGACAACTAAAGGAGATCAAGGGGATTTAAATTGAAAATGAAGAAGTCAAATTATTCCTATTGACAGACAAAATATGATAGTATACATAAGTGATCCCAAAAATTCCACCAGAGAATTCCTATAACTGATAAACTCCTTCAGTAAGGTGGCTGGATGCAAAATTGACTTAAAAAAAAAATCAGAAGCCCTTCTTTATACAAAAGATAAATGGGCTGAAAAAGAAATTAGGGAAACAACACCCTCACAATAGCCACAAACAATATAAAGTACCTGGGGAGTAACTCTAACCAAAAAAGTGAAAGACCTGTATGAAAAGAACTTCAAGTCCTTGAAGAAAGAAATTAAAAGGACATCAGAAGTTGGAAAGATCTCCCATGCTCATGGATAGGTAGGGTCAACATAACAAAAATGGCCATCCTGCCAAAAGCAATATAGAGATTCAGTAGAATTCCTATGAAAATACCAACACAATTCCTTATAGACCTGGAAAAAACAATTCTCAACTTCATAAGGAATAACAAAAATCCAGAATTGATTTAGTTAAATCAATCTTGTATGATTAAAAAAAATACGGAGACACCTCCATCTCAGATTTAAATCTATACTACAGAGCAATAGTAATTAAAACAGCATGGTACTGGTATAGCAACAGACCAGTAGATCAATGGAATCAAATTGAAGACCCAGAAATCAACCCACACACCTATGGTAACTTAAATTTTGACAAAGAAGCCAAAACTTTACAATGGAAAAAGGACAACATCTTCAACAAATGGTTCTGATCTAATTGGATGTCAACATGTAAAAGAGTGAAATTAGACCCATACTCATCACCTTGCACAAAACTTAAGTCCAAGTGGATCAAAGACCTTAACATAAGGCCTGACACACTAAATTTAATAGAAGAGAAAGTAGGGAAAAGCCTCAAACTCATAGGCACAGGTGACAACTTCCTGAATAGAACACCAATAGCACAAGCTCTAAGACCAACAATCAATAAATGGGACCTCATGAAACTGGAAAGGTTCTATAAGGCAAAGGACACTGTCATTCCAACAAAACAACAACCTACAGATTGGGAAAAGATCTTTAACAACCCAACTTCTGACAGAAGGCTAATATCCATAATTTACAAGAACTCAAGAAATTAAACTCCAAGAAACCAAATAATCCAATCAAAAAAAAAAAAAAGGAAACAGTGTTAAACCAAGAATTCACAAAAGAAGAATCTCTAATGGCATTAAGGCATTTGAAGAAATGCTCAACATCCTTAATCATCAGGGAAATGCAACTCAAGATGACTCTGAGATTCCATCTCACACCTGTCAGAATGGCTAAGATCAAAAACTCAAATGACAGCACATGCTGGCAAGGTTGTGAAGTCAGGGGAACACTCCTCCATTGATTGTGGGAGTGCAAGCTTGTACAACCTCTATGGAAATCATTCTGATGATACCTTAAAAAACCTGGAATAGCCCTACCTCAAGACCCAGCCATACCATTTCTGGGTATCTAACCAAAGATTTCTCACCAAACCACAAGGACATATCCTGCTCTATGTTCATATCAGCCTTATTTGTAATTTCTAGAAACTGGAAACAACCCAGATGTCCCCCAACTGATGAATGGATAAAAAATTGGGGTACATTTACAGAATGGAATACTATTGAACTATCAGAAACAAGGAAATCATGCAATTTGCAGCCAAATGGATGGAACTAGACAAGCTCATCCTGAGTGAGCAAAACCAGACTCAGAAAGATGCACATGGCATCTACTCACTTATAATCTGATTTTAGCCATATAGTACAGGATAACTACCCTACAACCAATATACCAAAAGAATCAAGAACATAGAATTTGTTACCTATTGATGGGTCAATTTACCCTTGGGTGCTACCCTGTAGGTCTCAAGTGTAAGAGGAAGCTCATAGCCCTCATATGACTGTTGAACTGAGAGGGGCTGATATATAGGGAAACTTCACATTGGAGGAGAGGAAGGGGTGGGAGAGGGAGGAGAGGATGGAAGGATGGAACTGAGAGGGATGGTAAGAGGTCACTATGATGGAGATGTAACTTGAAGTAATAAATAAGCATTTAAAAAAAGAAATGCATTGTTAGGTACCTTGTTTTCCAAGTTAATCAGAAATCAAGTTGCTAAGAGACAAGCAACATTTGCTTATCCAAATATATAGAGATAAATAGGTGGTCTTCAAAAACCTCAAGAGATCTGTAGAATATGGCATTCAAAGATGTTTTCATAACTTGAGATTTTTTGGTATTGAGACAGGTCAGCTCCTGACAGCACACCACATTCTATTCCAAGTAGATGAGGAGCATTGAAGAATATACATTTGTAGGTTGTTGCATTAGTGGTAAGCTTCTCACTGGGCAAGAACAAGCCCTTATATCAACTGCAGACAGAATGTTGTCCAAAAAGGACAAAACTTGGAAGCAGGTAAGTCAACAGCCTAGCTCTGCCAAGGTAGGGTAGGCAAGTCCTTTATAATTCTGGCTTTACAATTAATGTCTTTCAGAGATACTGGGCCAAAAGGTGGAAGATAGATGTTCTAATATATTGAAAGAAATTTGGGACTGTCCAGGCAGCCAGTGGTCTGTCATTTCTTAGTTTTGGAAGCTGCTGGCTCTTTATTTCCTCTATATTCAGATATATTTATCCTTCTCAGGTCTCTGATGTCATTGAAGACTAGATAGTTATAGTCTCACAGTTAAGTTTTAAGTTGTTCAGGAATTAAAAGGAAATTCCTGGTCTAAGAAATGTTTTTAAGTTGGTAATGCAAGTTAGGATGGAAACTGAGTTAGGTACAGGAATATAAACTCAATGAGATAGATAATAGAATAGTAATATCAATTGCCAAACATGTATGGACTGGACATTGGGAATGTATACTATACCTTATAATTTTCATATTTGTGGCCTAATTGTTTTGATAGTTTTATATTGTATTTATTGTTATAAGAAAAAGAGCCTTTTATTCGACTATAATGGGGAGCTGTTAGGGAGGAAAAGATACATCTTAAATTTTAAAAAAGCAGATAGGAGAGTGAGGGGAAAGAGGGTATGAGAGTGGGACCAGAAAGGGGAGGGACTGTGATTGAGATGTAATTTGAAGAAATAAATAAATGTTTTTAAAAGGACACATCAAGTTCAGTTTGTGCTGCCCATATTCTCTTGCATGTGTGGCCATCCACTAGATCACTGTTGACCTACTGGGAGTCACTGCCTAAAATAAACTGACTTCTGTCCTCCAGAAGCTATCAGCAGTCCATAGTTCTTCAGTTATCGATGAGGGCTATAAGCTCTTGCTGGCTACATGTTGGAATGTTGATTGACTATATCTTGTGCAGGCATCCAGTGCTATGGGTTCATGAGTGGAGTGGCCCTATCATGTCCAGAAGATACTGGTTTTCCTCAGTCCTCCCTTACCTCTGGCTTTTACAATATCTCCACCCTCTCTTGGGGTAGAATGTGATATAGATGTTCTGTTTACTATAGAGCAGTTTGTGGACACATATTATTTGCAGTTTTATCAGTAATGTGTTTCTGTGTTAACTACTATGCACTGCACAAAGAAATTTCTCCAATGAGGCCTGAGAAATGCTCACATCTATGAGTACAGAAATACAAATTTAGAATGTAGTTCCATTTTCCTCATTTATCAGAATAATAGTAGTAGGTCCACCCTCTAAGGTACATAAACTCCTCAAACATGGTCTCTTGGCCAGATTTACAATACCAGATGTGTGTTTCCTCATATTGAGTGAGCTTTAAATCTCATCAGAAAGTGGTTAGTTATCCCTATGTTTGTGCCACTATTGTAGTATATTTTGCCATGTAGGTTGTTATTGTAGTTCCAAGGGTTAACAGCTAGGTAAAACTGTTGATAAATTTTCCCACAGTTGCATATATAGCTCGTTCAAGTATCATGAAAACTAACCAATAAGGAAAAAGATTCCTACACAATACCAATTTGATCTTTCCATGTTCTGGGGTACCTCTGATCAACAGCTAAAAGGGAGCTATCCTGCATCTGGCACTGGAACTTTTATTTGGCAAACTATGATTTCTTGGATAAGCATATTCCTTCACATAACTATTTGGGTATATTTGGGTATGTAATACTCATAATTAGTTGGGTAATTCCAAATAACTATTTTACATGAATTTTTATTCACATTCAAGAGGATTATGATAATAGGCTTTCATACAGCAATTCATCCATCTTTAGTGTTCATTAACCCTCCCCCAACCCATTCCTCTGCCCTGCTTTCCTATCAATCTTCCTATAATATATTTCTTGATAGGATCATTGTAGAAGCATATGAAACATCAAGTGAAGTAATTAGTCTATGCCTTTAGATGCTCTTTCAAGTACAATAACCTCTTTTCATTCCTCTGTCATTTTTTTAATCACTACATTATTGTTCAGTAGAATATTCCTTTTTGTCACTCAACTATCATTATAGCCTTGTAGGTTTTATTCTAATTTCCTCTATGCTTGTATAAATTAATTAATATCAAATGGACATTTAAATTGTAATGTTATAACCAATAAGACTCTTAGAAATCATTTATAAAAAAAGAAAATGTTTATTTGAGAAGCTATTCACACTTCCAAAATATTTTTGGCATTTTTGGAGTAGCCAGATTACTGTCTGTTTCTAGATACTGAACTGATGCTTAATAAGTATTCACCTCAGTTTAGCCTCAAAGCACTCTAATATTTTCCTTTACCGGTCTAGGTTTGGGTTCTTCCTAGGCTCTGAAACACCCATTTACAGATATTGATAAATTCAGAGTCACAGTCAGCCCAGAGCTTTTCTCACCTTCTGGTCAATGTCCTCTAAAACTGCCAAAGTCAGACTAAGAAAAAGTGTGGCCAAGCAGAATGGCAAAGCAAGGCATCAAGAGTTCTGCTGGTCTTTGCTTAACAAGCAGATACCAAAAAGAAACGCTACTCAAAGCCTTTCTTGTCCCAAAGAACCATGTAAATCTGACACCCTCATTGAAACCTTAAAAGAATATTCTTGCACCATACCCTACATGTTTTTGTTTTTGTTTTTGTCCTTGTCCATAAATCCAAGATGTTACATACACAAAAACGGTTTCTATGAGTTAGCTTTAGCCCTTTAACATTATAATACAATTATAAACTAACCTAAACTAAAACATTTAATCAATAAAGTTTTAGCAAAAGGAAAATTTCCTAAGGAGCTATAGAAGTACCACAAGGGAAAGATGAAAGATCCATTAAAAGAAAAAAAAAAAAGCAAAGATTAAACCTTGAACCTTTTCCATAATGTTGGAATTCTGGTGGTTTTTTTTTAACAATTATTTGTTAATTCAAGTTACATCTAGATCATATCCTGGTGCTATGCTCCCACCCTCTACTCCCTCTGCCATCTATTCTTCTCCATTGTGGAGGGTCCCGCATATCAGACCCTTCAATTCACCAATCACATGAGGGCTAAGAGCTTCCTTTTGCTCTCGGGCCCAACATGGCAGCACAGCTAGGATAAAATGTCCCATTAACAGGTAACAAAGTCCCTGACTGAGACTACCCTCTCCCCACTTGCTAAGGGATCTGTATGAAGACCAAATTCCCTATCATGCATATTTGTATGGTGGGGTGCCTAAGTCTAGTCTAAGCTTCTTTCTTCCAAAAAAAAATTTTTTTTTGGTTAGTGTTTCAGTCTCTGTAAACCTCTAGGGGACTAGCTTGGTTGGTTCTATTGATCTTATGTGTTGTTCTTACCTCCTCTGGGTCTCTCTATTCTTCCTTCCTTTCTTATATAGGACTCCCAGTGCTCCACCTAATGTTTGAATGTGTGTGTCACTATCTATTTTGATCTTCTGCTGGTGGAATTTCTCATAGGACAGTTATGCTAGGTTCCTGTTCCTTTGGGTCTGTGGGTTGTAGAATAGTTATCTTGTACTATGTGGCTAACATTCAGTTATAAGTGAATATAAGCCATTTATGTCTTTTTAAGTCTAGGCTAGCTCACTCAGGATGAGCTTTTCTAGATCCATCAATTTGGTTGCAAATTGTAAGATTTCCTTGATTCTGATAGTTGGTTAGTATTCCATTGTGTAAATGTACCACAGGTTTATTTTTTTTTTCATCCATTCTTTGGTTGAAAGGCATCTGGATTATTTCCAGTTTCTAGCTATTATGAACAAAACTGCAATGAACATAGTTGAGCTGATATGTTTGTGGTTTGCTGAAGAATCATTTGGATATATGCCCAGGAGTGGTATGACTGAGTCTTGAAGTAGAACTATTCTCAGTTTTCTGAGATATGGCCAAATTGATTTCCAAAGTTGTTGTGTAAGTTTGTGCTCCCACCAGCCATGGAGGAGTGTTCACCTTTTTCTATATCTTCACCAGCATATGCTATATCTTGAGTTTTTGATCTTAGTCATTCTGACAGAAGTGAGATGGAATCTTACCTGAGAGTAAAGGGGTGGGAAAAGTTTTTCCAAACAAACAGTCCCAGGAAGCATCTGGAGTAGCCATCCTAATATCAAATAACATAAACTTTCAGTCAAAATTAATAAAAAAAAACAATACAGAAAGACACTACATACTCATCAAAGGAAAAATTCATCAAGATAACATCTAAGTACTGAATGTCTATGTCCCCAATGCAAGGGTACCCACATTTGTAAAAGAAATTTTTTTAAAATGTAAAGCAGACACTGATCCTCACACATTTATAGTGGGAGACTTCAACACCCCAGTTATACCAATAGATAAGTCATCAAGGCAGAAACCAAACAGAGAAATAATCAAACTAACATAGGTCATGAACCAAATGGACCTAACAGATATCTTCAGAATGTTTCACCCAAACACAAAACAATATACCTTCTTCTCAGCACCTCATTGAACCTTCTCCAAAATTGACCATATAGTCAGTCACAAGGCAAGTCTCAACTGATACAAGAAAACTGAAATAACCCCTTATGGTATCAGATCACCATGGGTGAAAGCCAAACTTCAACAACAGAAATAGCAAAAGCCTACATATTTATGGAAACTGAACAACTCTCTATACAGTGATCACTGGGTTTGTATAAACAAAGGGAACAAATAAAGAGGGAAATCAAAGACTTTATAAAATTCAGTGAAAACAAAAATATACCCAAACTTATGGGACACAATGAAAGTGGTACTAAGTGCCTTCAAAAAGAAATTGTAGACAGCTCATATTAGCAACTTAACAACACAACTGAAAGCGTTAGGAAAAGAAAAAGAAGAAACAAAAGTTTCCAAGAGGAGCGGAGGGCAGGAAATCATCAAACTCAGGGCTGAAATCAATATCTCAGGAAGAAAGAGAACAATTCAAAGAATCAACGAAACCAAGAGCTGATTCTTTGAGAAAGTCAACAAAATAGACAAACTCTTAGCCAATCTAACTAAAAGGCAGAGAAAATATTCATATCAACAAAAACAGAAATGAAAAGGGAGTAATAACAACAGACACTGAAGAAATCCAAAGAATAATTAGGTCTAACTTCAAAAACCTGTACTCTACAAAATTGGAATTCTGATGTTTTTTCCAAAGTTCCATGTAGTAAGAGATAGTACTTGGTTTATATATACATCAGGGTTTATGAGCATCTGAAGTATAGCATTTTATCATCCTGTTAGAGTAATTGTTTTACTCACTGCCCAGATCTCTGAACTCTGGTTTCAAATATTGTCATGAACACACAGTTGCAGTTAATTGTGGCATCCTTTGGATCACTGTCTTCATATTTATTGTGTGCTTGCTTGGTTTCTCCAAATGCACAACAACTCTTCTGTGATAGAGCAGTACTTTCAGCTATACCATGTCCATGCCTGTGAGTTTTGTGCTCAATAGAAACACAATAGTGTTGATTCCCTAGGAGCTGAGAGATATCATTTGGGATTCTCTTTTGTGATCCAAAGGATGTTCATAGTAACAAATTCCTCGCTGGGAGCTGCTTGATAGAGCTTTCATTTTATATTTTTAATTTTTAAATTACAATCATTTATCATTTATTTATTTATGTCTATGTATGTGTGTATTTAATATGATACTCTGCCTCTTTGTCTTTCTCTCTCTCTCTTTGCGTGTGTGTGTGTATATAGAATGTATGTGTTTTTGGACATCTTTGTGCACATCAGAGGGCAACTTTGGGAAGTCAGTTTTCTCCTTTGAACATGTGGAAGCTGAGAATCAGACTGAGGTCAACAAGCTTGGCAGGAGAAGCAAAAACCTTTACCCACTGAGCCCTGGCAGAAATATTTGGAGGGACAATCTCATATAAGGTAAGCTCTGATGTAATATATGGAACATCACAACTGTTCATCTAGTTCTTAACCTCTGTCCAACAGACAGATTTAGATGAATAAGTGTGCCCTTTTTGAGTCTTGTTTTTCTCATGTGTAAAATAGAAATGCTATACTTCAATGACTTTCTGTGAGAACTTGCAAGGAAGATAGGCATAAAGAGACTGTGAACAACAAAGTCCTACTTACATACAAGGGAGCTGGGATTTCAGCTCTAATAATTTCACTATTAATTTTCAATAAATGATCTCTGTCTGTGGTTTCATTTTTCCATGAGAAAAAGAAGGGTAGTCTACACAACGTTTCTTCTCATCTTAACTCCCTGTGAGTTTCTCCTTATGCTAATGGCAAGGCTGTGTGGGATTGTCTGAGGGGACTGTGTAGGCCAGACCTTCTAAAGTGAGAACTGAAGCTTCATTTCAAAGGGCTTCTCAACCACACACTGTGTGCCAGTGCGCAGACTCACGGCCCACGTGTGGGCCACTTGCGTCTTTGGGAAGGGATGGTGTGATTCAATGAGAGGTGTCAGTGCAGATGGAGAAATGCCACTCTCTCTGAGTTTATGGTTTCAAGGACTGTCTTCTGCCTGCCACATAACAAGTCACAGCTATATCCTTATCTTTGGACTTTTATTCGAAAAGGGGAGAAAATAAAATCTATAAGCAAAATATTTTCTAGCTTTCTTTCAAAGTTCAAACAGGTTTGTTTATTTGTTTGCTTCAAATTATCTTCCTATGAATGGGAATTTAACATTCCTTGGCATTTCTCTCCTCTCTTGACAAAGGCAATAGGAATGACTGTGTGATTAACAGCGATGGAAGTGGAGCAGACATATTCTTAGCCTGACTGCTAATACACAGCTGTATTGAACAGCTTTAGCAGTTCCCAGAGTGCTAAAAGGGCCCAAAGACTTTTCACAGAGACATTAGATATAAAGACAAAAGTGATTGTGGTTCTCCATTTCATGACCTTGCTACAGCTTCACATTAAGTTAAAAAAAAAAAAAAAGGATGCCATGGGATCTCTGAGGCTGAGCTGGGTTTCTAAAACAAATGAACAACAACAACAACAACAAAAAAAAACAAACAAACAAACAGAAAGCCTGGCAATCTCACTCCCTTTTTTACTATTCAAGTATTCAAACTCTGAACTTCTGTTTTATTGTGAGAAAATGATTTTTACATATTTAAAAATGCCTGATTTAGTCTCAGATTCCAAGAAATATAAAAGCTAAAAGAGAAGGTCAAGAAAGCCAAGTCAATTTTGGGGTCCATGACACCTCTCTGGGCTTCTTTATAAAACAGAAATTATCTTACAGAGGGTACAGCTCTTGCCATCAATCTTCAATGGTTGAAAGAGACTCTTTAAAAATATTCAGAATTCTTTAGTCTGCTGTGTGAAGTCCTCAGTAAATTTTCTCCAGATTAGCACAGTTCTGCTAATTGGTACTTGCCAAATGACATAGTCAGTCTGTTTGTGGGCGATAATACTACCTAGTATCCTTTCCCATTACTGAGCAAATTCATACTTTCCTGACCTTTGGTCCTAATCTCACTTCAACTTGGAGCAGTCTTCTAGCTGTTGTGGTCTGTTAGTGTTCCTTGAGTCCCCATTGGAATCTCACTGCTTCTACAACACCTTAATTTCCAAGTGAAAAATTCACCTCATGTTAGATATTTATGTAGTTTAATATGTATATTATTATTTCACTCCCATTTGATTAGAAATCACAAAGCACCCACTTAATTATGAGTAACCTAAGGATAGAATCACATTTTATTTGGTTTTAAGTTTTTGATTGCTTTGAAATGCTGTCTGTGCCCTAAACATGCACCAGGATGATGAACAAACAGGTGACTGGAAGAATGGATGAGTGAAGGAGTAGCACTATCAGAACGTGACAGAATAAATTGTGGACATTACCTACCTTAAGATGTTTGTTTGATATACACTAAAGTCTTGCCTTTACCTACCTTAAGACATTTGTTTTATATACTTGAAAATGAATGTGTTTTGTGAGTGTGTATGTGTGCAAATTGTGCATATAGCTTTGGATATCTACTCATTTTGTTAATGTTATGTGTCCCACACTTGTTCATTTAAGGAACTTGATATTTCTCATTCTACAGTAACTGATTTGCAACTCATGCAAAAATTCATCAATGGTGGATCAGCAGATGGCTCTTACTTATTCCTCTGCTGTGATACCTGATCCAGGCCTAAGGAAGAGTTGCATTCACTGGAGTTTAGTTATTGATTCAAGGATGGAAAAATGATGCAAGTTGGGATAAGTAGACTATTTTCTAAGGCATTAAGCAATAAAGGGGACTCTCTTCCTGTTTGGGGGGATAATAATCAATTCAAACTCAATTACTTTCATTTGAAAGCAAGAAAATTATAGTCAACATGGCTATTTTAAGAAATTATCCTAATATTGTCACTTTTTTCTAAATAATTGCTTATATATCAGGAACATTTCATTAGTCATTTCAAAAACTATTCATCTCCTGGTATAAATTTCTCATTGCTTACAAAATCTATACCTCCACATCTTCCTGAAATACCTGCAGGTCATTGTTCATAGGATTATTTATTATATTACATAGAGTTGTCTCTTTCATTATTGTATGCTTAAGGCCTATCAACATGCCCAATGAGGAACACATTTCCATAAGCATAGACAAGTTTTTAAACTGATCTTGTCTTATTCTCTTCTGGTTTTGGTACCTTATTCTCTGGACACATTGTAGACTCAGTAATGCCTTTTGTCATTGAGCTATGTGGTTGGTAGTAGTGCTGCTAATCAATAATGGTTTTTCTTGCTAAAGAATGAGCAACTTGGGCCAGGACAGTGGGTAAGAACATCTGCCATTCTTGCAGAGGACCCAGGTTCAGTTCCAAGCACCCACATGAGAGCTCATAACTGTTTCTGTAACTCCACTTCTAGGGAACCTAATGTCCTCTTCAGGCCCTTGTGGGCACCAGGCACACCCATGGTGCACTTATGCAAGCAAAACACTCATACATACAAAATAAAATTAAATAAATCTGGCCAGGCAGTGGTGACCCAAACCTGTAATCCTAGAACTCCTGAGACAGTGCCTGGCAGATCTCAGAGGTTGAGGCCAGCCTGGTCTACAGAGAAAGTTCCAGGACAGGCAGGGCTACACAGAGGAACCCTGTCCTGAAAAAAAAAAACACAAAATAAAAATTAAGTAACTCTCTAAAGGGTAAGCAACGTGTCCATATGTAGAGCTACTCATATCTCACATTTCATTTTATTGCATAAACAGAGTCCTTATAAACTGTACTCAACCAGTCTTCTTTTATTTTCCTGTTTTAGAGGGAAAGTAACAGGAAATGAAAATTCAACCAAAAGGATAACATTTTCTATTCAGTCCCCATTACTACTGGTGCAGAAGTATTTCAGTTACCTACTGCTTATTTAAATATTCCTGTGATTGGTAATAAGGCAGTGGTTAGGATGATAATTCGATAGTAGTAAGCATGGTAATGGGATATTGGGGAATTGAGATCATCCTAAACACATTACCTCCTGGAGAATCTCAATCGGTAGTACAAATCCACGATTGTCACATAAATCCATACAAAGGTTTGTGTTCCTTTCCATATGTAACCAACTTCAGTAGGAACATGTCAGCCTATAAAGGAAAAAAAAGGAGTAGGTTCTATAAAAACTAAATGGAAAACAAAAGGATGTAAAAAAGATGGGGTGGGCATACTTGTCTTAAATAAAACAAGAGGAAATGCAAATGTGACTCGTGATGAGTTGGCTGTCTACTAAAGCCATGGGACTGAGTGATGTTGAGTGATAATCAGAGAAACTCTGGGAATGGAGAGGCAATCAAATACAGAGAAATACCCATGCTTTCAAAGTTTTACCTGGCAGGGTGTTCTGGTTAGTTTTTCACAACTTGTCACACATCAGAATAATTTGAGAGAAGCTCAACTGAGAAGATACCGCCATGATATGGGCCTATAGGCAAGTTCATGGGTGCATTTTCTTGATTATGTTAGATGTGGGAAGGTCGATCACTACCACTGGGCAGGTGGCTCTCAATATATAAGAAAGTAAGCTGAGCAAGCCACAGACAGCAAGCCAGTAGTCATCGTTCTGCTCTGGTCTCTGTTTCAGTTCCTGCGTCCCCGTTTCCTGCCTTGAGTTTCTTTCCTATCCTCCTTCTTGATATACGCCAACATAAACCCTTTCATCTGCAAGTTGTTTTTGGTCATGGTGTTTATCTCAGCAGCAGAAAACAAACTAGAGAGCAAGGGGTATTTGGAGTCAGACTTGTGATTTCCAAGGTTCCCTTGAAATAATAAATGATCTGATCATTTATGAGTGAAGGTAAATGCCACACACACACATACACACACACGCATGCACACACACTCACACACACACTTACACACATATGAGAGAGAGGGAGGGAGGGAGAGAGAGAGAGAGAGAGAGAGAGAAAGAGAGAGAGAGGGACATATTTACTGAGAGAAGAAAAAACTATTCCTTTTAGTAAGAAGGAATATAAAATGTGTTGTGTGAAAATTGTGTGTTCTCTGGAAATGCAAACATAGTTCACTTAGAAAAACAGTCTCCACACATTTCCATCCCATTTTGTAGTTATATCGACTTGCCTCAAATCTTGGATCTGTTGCTTACTTATCCATTCAGTCTTGGTGATCATGGGCAGGCCCCTTTCTTCACCAAGTCTCATAAACCTCATACATAAAACAGATAGAAATAATACCCACAATTCTTAGAGGTTTGTACAAAGGTAAAAGTAATCATGTAAATGATGTATGACAGGAATAGTATACAAGAAGTGTTTTGCAAACAAGAAGTCTCGTTTTTAATGTCAACATTTGTGAATTCAGCCATATGAAAATTGAAATTCTTGACATGAAATTCTTATTCATTGGTTTAGTAATCCAAATAGGTCAGCAAAATATAATGTGAAAATAGTGGAGTTTTTTATTCCATGGGTCACTAGAAGTCAACAGTGACCTATTTCATTTCAACATTTTAAATGTTTTAAAAATCCTGGGGTGGGGGACTTTTATGTAGGGACATTCCACTCCAAAGGAGTGGGATGGAAGGGATAGGGGGTAGAGGGTGGGAGGGCGGGACTGAGAGGGGTGGAAAGAGGACACTATGATGGAGATGTAATCTGAAGTAATAAATAAATAAGTTTAAAACTAATCCTAAAATAAAAGCAATCAACTTGCCACCAATAACATAACTAAGAAAATAATTTTGGTAGTGATTCATTGTTTCAATTTGTAGTTAGGATGATTCTCTTTTGTGCAGGTGTGCATGTGTGCATGTCTGCTTCCCTACTGGCACAAAAATGATATCAGACACCCTTTCTCAGCTTTATTTGGGTGGATGTAAATAAACAGCATCACTCTTGGAGTATTGTGTTTCTTCAATAATGCATTCAATGGTGGTATCACCTTAATAGAGGAAGCTATAAGTTTGTGCAGACACTGGAAATCTGTCCATTCTTGGACGATGTTAAGAACAGTGAACAGGCATCACTAAATAACTAAAATGTTTTCTTAGATTCAGCATTCAGTTTAAACTATAAGCACAAAATCAATTTGACTGCCCGAAAGCTGGCATATAAAGCAGGGAAATGCTAGCCAGGCATGGTGGAACTTGCTAATAGTTTCTGTACTTTGAATGTAGTGGTAGGAAGATCAGGAGTTCAAGACCAGCCTCAGCTACATAGCAAGCTCAAAGTAAGTCTGAGCTACATGAGGCTTTGTCTTAAGAAGATACTGAGGGGAGAGATTATTTAAGTGAATATCTGTTGAGGTGCCTTCCTCGTTGACAGTAACTGATAAGAAACTCCTTAAGCGTTAACAAATCTTTAAATAAGAATACATGTGAATGTGTGCAGACTTTGCACAGGATTTAGTTCTACCTAATCCTCAAAATAAGTCTCTGATGTGTGAGGCAAAGTGGTAATATGAGAGTGCATTTTTTTTTTATTTAGGTAGACTGGAGAACCAGTCCTAACTCTATTGTCTTCCAATTTACATAAATACGAACAGAATATGCTTTCATTATACTGTTATACCATATATTAGCCTCATAAAGGGACATGCCCTTCAACGTCCCTCCCCACTTTCCCCTTTATAATACTATATTCTACATACATGACATATAGTTATTGATTAATAAGAAGTTATTATTCCTGTGGTTAGCCTTTTGTGTAGCACAGCAAGCTTTGAAACAGGAAAAAAACCCAGAAACTCTTAAACCAGAAATCTTCCCTAATGGGAATTTTGGCAGGAAGATGTGAAATCCATGTATTTATAGGGATTGCTAAGTTTCTCAGGGCTCTACCCACAAGCCACATTTCCAAAGAATTTCCTGTCGAACCAGTCATGCATGTCTTCCTGCTGTCACACTCAGCATTCTTCTTCCTGGTGAAAACTCTGAGAATTACTGTCAAACATGATTTGCCATATGGCTTTAAAAAGTCAATTCAAAACTACTGACTCATAAACACACATATCTTTCTACCTACAGCAAGTTGGAAGATGCCAAGGCCTGATGTAAGAGATGCTCTGCTCTACCACCCAAGGTCTCACTTCACTCTGAACTCAGCACACACACGGAGAGAGAAACAGCCTGAAGATCCTTTGGGGCAACTTTATCATAGGGTCACAGAATGATATCCTCTTTCTCCTACTCACTCATCCTAGACCTTAGTCCTTGAAAAGAAAGATAAAAAAGTAGTATGATGCTGAATGCCCAACTTGATTATGGTGGCAGCTGCAATTAGTGTTTCCACACTACAGGGCATTCACAAAAACATGGGCACACATACTTTGAATGAGGGAACAAGCTTAGCCATAACAGTTACCAAAAAAGGTTAAAAGTCAGCCTAATATTATTTTGTAAACTTAGCATGGGCTGTTGAGCATGTAAACAGAAAAAAGAAATATGTATCAATTTCAGATGTAAATGGCTTTTTATTCATTGATTTCCTTTCAGGGTGTTTTTCTGAAGTAAATAAGTAGAAAATAAATGAAGATTTATATAAAAGAATACTCATTACAGTATTATTGGAATAGAAAAATAGATAAAAATGTGCACCAGTAGAGGATTCAGTGAGTAAATTATGGTACATTTGTAAGAAGTGGCACTCTATAGCCTTGAATATAATAAAGTATTTCCACTCAAATTGGCAGTTGTATGATAAGTTGCAAAATTATAAATATAATAAGTACTATGTATTCATCAGCACCACTGTGAACACTGTTCCATGTGAGGGCTTCTCTGTAAAGTTGAGCCACACAGCTGTGCGGGCTACATCTGCTTCTGTGTTTTTATGCAGTTCCTTCTTTTTCTATTTGGTGCCTTCACTGGCTGCATTTGTTAACACAGTCATACCATGTTCCTTTTTACTGAAGTTGCTGCTGAAGAAACATCAACACACTTTAGTTGAAAGAAGCCCAGAACCTATTTCCTTATGACCTTCTCTTCTTTTGAAAAATGTGAGAAAACTGGAAGCATTGTGTTGCATAGATATAAAGATGTGTGAGCCTAGCCTTTAACGGCTGAGCCATCTCTCCGCATTGGGAAGGTATACTGGGCCATTTAACTCGCATAAATATGGCATATTTAATTCTGCTGTTTTGTATAGAATTTACTGTTATAAGAGAAAGAACCATTTGTTGGATTGAAAAGGGAAGCTGTTGGGGGGAAGAGGGTGGAAGGGTGGGACAGGAAGGGGGAATAGGGAAGGGTTTGTGACTGAGATGTAACTTGAAGAAAAAAAATAAAGTACACACACACACACACACACACACACACACACACACACACACACACACA
>CAJQZJ010032362.1:4124980-4152486 GCA_907164525.1 Lophiomys imhausi | reverse complement strand
TAGTCACAAGCCTATCTCTTGGTAGGAAAAGCCCCTTGCTCCAACTGTAGACAGAATGCTGTCCAAAAAGGACAAAACCTGGAAGCAGGTAAGTCGACAGCCTAGCTCTGCCAAGACAGGTAGGCAAGTCCTTCATAACCCCTGCTCTACAATCAATGTCTGTCAGAGAAGCAGGGCCAAATGACTGAAGATCGATGCTGTAATGTATGGAGAGGAAATGGGAACTGTCCAGGCAGCCACTGGTGTGTCATTTCTTAGTTTTGGAAGCTGCAGACCCTGTACTTCCTATAAAATCAGATATATTTATCCCTCTCAGGTCTCTGAGGTGGTTGAAGAACAGATAGCTAGAGCCTCATAATTAAATTTTGAGTTGTTTAGGAGTCAAGAGAGTGTTATAGTTCTAAGAAGATGCTTTTAAAATTGTGTTGCAAGTTAGTATGAATGTTGAGTTAGATATAGAACTTTAAACTCATGGAGATGGTTAGATAGTAGAATGTTAAAGTCAGGTGCCAAGTACATATGGACTGGACATTGGGAATGTACGTTAAGCCATATAACCCTCATAACTGTGGCCTAATTACCTCTGTTGTTTTGTATTGTATTTATTATTATAAGAGAAAGAGCCATTTGTTGGACTGAAAGAGGAGACTGTAGGGGGAAATAAGATATACCTTAGACTTAGAGAAGAAAAAAGGGAAGAGGATGGGGGGTTGAGGGTGGGAGGGTGGGACTGGAGGGGGGAATAAGGAGGGGACTGCGATTGAGTTGTAACTTGAAGAAATAAAAAATAAAGGAAAGAAAGAAAAAAAGAGTACTACTCTAATTTAACTTAAAGTATTTGAAATGAGATCATTATTATGTGACTTTGAGTGAAAAGTATTTGTGAAGTTTTAAAAATGTTTAGTGATGAATTGGAGTTTTACAATCATGATAATTCAAGTGTGCTTATGTTTCCTAATTCTTTCTAATAAAAATACTGAAAATCTGAAAGAACAAAAAATTTAGGCTGCAATAGCCTAAGGCAAAGGCATGTCATAAAACCTATTGAGAGAGGATTCCTTATAGGTGTCCGTCTTGGGACACCAGAGTGCCATAAGAGTGAATGAGGCAAGTGGAGTTTATAAGCTGCCTGAGCAGCCCTCAGGTTGACAGTTGGAACAGACTGATTTTTGTAAACTAGCCACAATTTGGTGCTTGAAATAAACTGGCCTTGCTAACTGACAAAGTTAGGCCCAATGGACACTAAGCTTAAAGGGAACTGCCTGCTGGGACTGTCATAAATCAAACTACCCAGCATCAACCTGCACTAAGATTATTAATATCCTTTTAAGAAATTTAAAATGGGGTTATTTAGGTGTTCGTAGATAGGTATTAGGTTGTTCTTAGGTTATAGGCTTTAGGTATTTTATAGGTGATTTTAAGTACTAATAAATATAGGTGTTTTAAAATAAAAATATTCTGCTATACTGGTGGGAATGCAAGCTTGTACAACCACTAAGGAAATCAGCAAGGGGTTCCTCAGGAAGCTGGGAATTGATCTACTTAATGATCCAGATTTTATATATTTATATATATATGTATATATATACATATATATGATGTATATCACTTAAATTTAATTTTTTAATTTTATGAAAATTTAAAATACATAAAACTTAAAATTATTTTTAATTGGCCAATGATGGTCTCTCAAGTTTAAATATTTCACCTTGTTTTCTAAATTAAACATACATATCTGAATTTAAAAAGCTAATATGTACAAATAAGAGGAAAACATGCAATATTTGTCTGTCTGGGTCTGGGTTACTTCACTCAGGATGATTGTTTATAGTTCCCTCTATTTACTTATAAATTTCATAATTTGTGTAACAGCTGAATAATACTCCATAGTATAAATGTATCACATTTTCATCATTCATCAATTGATGAACATCTTGTCTCTTTCTAATTTCTGGCTAGGTTATTAAGAATAAAGTAAAAATGAGTATTTATGAGCAACTATCTCTCCATGATAGCAAGATGTAGGGTTGTTTGGATGAATACACACACACACAAGGTTAGGCAGCTAGTGATGGAACACAGGGAATGAAAGGATCTTCCAAGGAAGGGGAACTAGAATATAGTATTATAAAGGGGGAAGTAGAGTAGATAAATTTAGTGGGGATGGGCATGGGAAGGGAAGGAACAGGAAGAAATATAGGAAGGGACAACCAACAGTAAAGGCCCTTTAAAAATGATATAAAAACCTACTACCTCAGAATCTTCCTAAAATTTCTACATACATAAAAGAATTTAGATGTATTTACCATATAAGGGGGTATGTTACCAAGTAAAACCTCCATTGCCAAGAATTGGACACATCTTGTTAAATAATTGGCCAAAAGTTTTTTGTAGAACCCTCCAAACATCATTAAGTATTGCCTGTGTTACTTGTCACCACAACATGACCATAAGAACATTGAACTGGAAATTCTAGCTAGAACAATTAGGCAGGAACGCAAAGTTAAAGACATACACTTTTGATAAGTAAAGCCAACTTTGAACTTTGTCTTCAGGCATGTATTCCTTCCCCAGCAGTATGAACAAAATGAATATTTGCCAAATGAACTCATGAGTTAGTAAATTGATGTGAAATTATGCTGAAGGAAGTTAGATGGATCCCAAATATTTCACAATAGAATCTGGCTTTTTTTTTTTTTCATGTCTTTCCATATCATTCTTTCTTATTGTCCCAGACAATAAAATCCTAAGTATTTTCCAAGTCTCTTGGCTCTCTTTTTTCAATATCTTCTTCAATAGGCACCACCAACACAACTATCACATTCAGATTTCACTTGTCACTTATTTCACCTTTTGTCACTTTGGATAGAAATTCTAATACTATTTTTGGGTCTAAATGTAGGATGAAAAAGGAGATGAGTAAAAATATAGTCTTGCATAGTTTGCTGGTGGTATAGCAAGTCTAGCATAATTGAGAGCAGCCTGAGGTTTTAGTGTGCTTCAAATCTCCATGAATCAGGAGGCATTTGCACTTGCATGAGTGAAAATGTCAGAGAATGATTTTGAAAGGCCCCATTTGAGGGTGAAATGTTTCTGCATTTGAAATCCATTCGACTGAGCAAACCACAGTAGTCATAAAGGCTAAGGGGTGTTCTTTGCAAAATTTCATCAATTTTTGAAGGAAGGAAAAAAATCCAAGCTTATAAATTTGGACATGCATAGCTCAGTAAGAATAATACATTTTAAATAATAGTTCCAACTTGCCTGACAGAGAACTATGTGTGAGGGATTTCATGAAATCCTATCAAGTCTAATGGCTGGATAATTCTAATATCTTTGGAATTAGGGCTGCTGGGTGATATCTGAAATATTAAGGTAAGCCCTTGTTTCTGTATCCTTGAAAGGAACAAAATACCCAGTTGAATCATTAATTTTTTTCTAGAGAACTACATTAAGCATCTTTTACATAAACAGTAGTTTTCCATAAGTTTGATAAACAAAGATATACATACTGTTCCCCTTTCTCCACAACCTCATCAGCATGCGCTGTCATTTGAGTTTTTGATCTTAGCCATTGTTACAGGAGTGAGATGAGCTCATCCTGAGTGAACTAACCCAGACCCAGAAAGCTGCACATGGCACCTATTTATTTATAATTGTGTTTTAGCGATATAGTACAGGAGAGCTATCCTACAAGCAACAGACCGAAAGGAACAGGAGCATAGACTTTGTTACCTGTTAGTGGGACACTTTGTCCTAGTGGAGCTGCCATGTAGGCCCCTTCTGCAAGAGGAAACTCTTAGCTCTCATATGATGGAAGAACTGAGGGGGGCTGATATATAGGGGCACCCTACCCCAGAGGAGTAGGATAGGTGGGAGAGGGGGTAGAGTCGGAGAGTGGGACCTGGAGGGGTGGAGGGAGGGGGCTGTGGTGGAGATGTAACTTGATGTAATACATAAATGTCATAATAATAAAAGAGAGAGTGAGAAAACAAAAAAAATATCTGCTTCCTTTAATCAACATTTTTAAAGAGAAAGTTTGCAACCAAAGAGGAATGAAGAGCAATGACAATTTGAACTTTATAAGTAGATAAAGAAAAAACAGAGAAGTATGCTTGAAAGTCTTTGGCGAGATTTTTAAATGAAGTGACTGGAAAAGATTTCTTTGAGATAGTTTGAGAAAAGAGCTGAAAACTTTGAGTTACTAAAGTATGTCTTAAAAATATAAGGTATTGTAAGCTGGAGGGCATGCTTCATGTGGTAGTACATTTAAACTTCCAGAATCTTAGAAGACATGCAAAGACTCAGGAATTATTACAAATTGAAACAGCCTAAGAAAATGTGTCAATCAAATGCAGTACTGCAAGCTAGACTATATTCTGGGACAGGAAATGAGATCTCAATAAGTAAATCAGTTACAGTTAGATAAATCTGTGGATCATCTATCTAATTCCTCAATATTAACTTTTTAGTTTTATTATAGCATCAGCGTTATAAGAAATCGAGATCAGGAGAAGTTAATTGAAGATCAAGGTGGCTTGATACTATCTTCATAAGTCTATAGTTGTCTCACAACAGAAAGTAAAATGGTGCACATATTGTAAAGATTCATCCACGGGACAGAGAAGAAGAACGTGTGCAAAAGTCTCTATGGCATGGATGGGCCCAGTGAATGGCTGTAGAGAGAATATGGTGTATATTGTAACAGGACATGGCATGTAGACATCATCAGACCATTATGAAAACTTCACTCTTAGTAGTACTGAATTTAAAACTTTGCAGGAAAGGAATGAAATGATATCATAGAAATATGAGCAGATTCATATTTGCTGCTTTGGGAATGGCAGATAACCAGGGTATAAATGATTGGGGCTGAACCAGTGGAGGCAAGTTAGTCATTATACCTTATTAATTCTATGAAACTACAGGGAAATTGAACATTCTCAGCAAACAGGAAATAAGTGATATATTTCCTTCTATCTGGCTTTGTACTCTTTTTAAAAAATATTTATTTATTTAGCACAAGAGAACTCTATATATCCCTGTAAGCCAGAAGAGGGAATCAGATTCCAGTATAGATGGTTGTGAGCCACCATGTGCTGCTGGGAATTAAACTCAGGACCTCTGGAAGAGCAGACAATGCTCTTAACCGCTAAGTCATCTCTCCAGCCCTGGCTTTGTACTTCTAAGTAACTTCTTCAATCATACCTGCCTGTGATTCATCTTTAGTTTTTTCCCTCTGTAACATAGGATGAGAGTATATATGTATATATATGGAGTATTCTTGAGATTTCTTCTTGTTCTAAGTAATTATGGCCCCAACACCAATGGCACAAAGTTTTTTCTTCTATATGAAAAATTAATATGATAATTCATTGATTTGTAAGACATTGAGGACCAGCTGTGTTTCACTTCTGAGTTTCACTTTAGAGCTTTTGGGAAATGAGCAACATATCCTCAAAGGAAAGAACAACTAACTTTGGTCTTCCTGATCAGGAAAGGGATATTTAAATTCAAATCTTTCTTAAACTCTGTTTCAAGATATCATCCTGCATTTACTCAAAACTCCTCATGGAGCACTCTCCATTGAGAAACATCAGTAACACCTTCAGGATCCACCATGACATTGAGTGGATAGGCTTTCTCCTCCGAGAGGACCTAGCACCAACTGTAGGGGAGTTACTAGATGTGGTCATTCTTGCTCAGTGGGGACTCTACTGTAGAAGCAAACTTCCCTGGGAACTCTCCTTTGGCCAAGCTCAGATCTGCCAACTCTGTGCATCTTGTGAGGCCACCAATTATGACCTGCTCGTCTCATTATCTCTCCTCCACTTTTACCCTACCCTGCAACCACATACTTATTTTAGTTTGGTGACTACTCTATTCAACACTGCCTCCTTCCTCCCTTGTCTTTTGCAAGGTTACAGTATGGATAGGCTACGTGTACCTTTCAGTGTGGGTCAGTGTCTGCTCTCTGGAAAATCTCATACACTCAGCATTCTTTTGAAATCAGTCTTGACTTACCTCCACAGTCATGTTTTTCACTATGTGGACTATGTGGTATAATTTACATATTCACATAGCTATTTCTACTTAGGAAAGTTCAGGGATAGTATTTGAAACTTTGGCACAGTATTCTTTATAACAAGATAGATCCATTAGTAGCACCCCTTTTGAGGCCTTTCAACATTTCTCTGTCATGGAAACTTCACTATTGTGTCTGCATGTCCAGATACATAAACTGATTTGACAGTAGATTGGACCCTCCAACAGCTGTGTTGATTTGCTTGAGAAGACAGATGTAAAATTAAAGACATTGTTTGAAGTATGATGACAGACTAATCATTTTCCAGTTGAAAGTTCAAAACAGAAAAGTTACAATGAAGACATCTAGGAGATTTAAAAAGCTTTCTAAAAAAGAAAATCAAAGCAAAGCAACAACAACAAAACCCAGACAGATAGTAAACATTTTGGGCTTTCTGGGTCACAAATAGTTTATCTGGATTTCTATTCATTATATTTTATAGTGCTTCTTTTAAATATTTAAAACACATTGTTAACTTGAATGTCAAACTCATACATTGAGCACCATTTGTCCACCAAGTTTGACCATCTGTGTTCCAAACAAGACTTCTTCATGACCATAAAATACTTGGGGTAAGGAAAAGAGCAAAAAAGTGTTCTCTATATTTCATACAAACTCACGGCCCCATGTGTACTTTACCTGAACTGTTCACCCTCCAGTTTGTAGTATGTGACTTTGTTCTTAAGTCTACACTACCTAACAGGTTTCCTAATACATTTATAGATAACTGCAGAGAAATAACTCAGTGATTAATTGGATAAAAATCATACCTTTTCACCCAACTCATAGCTACCCTAAGATATGTTCTAAATATTTCCTACAGTAGGTTTTAATTCCAAATTGACTCCTTCCTACTTTTTGCTTTCTCTTCTATAAATCTGCAAAATTAAAATCAGTTTAGATATCTCCCTACATGAGAAAAACTATTTTATGAAAGATGAGCAATTCACAATGGTAACTAGAATAGGGTAGAACAAATGAGTAGAACCAAGAATTATATCTCTATGGCTTTGAATTCAGACATGTCCCCTAAGCAGCTTTAGCAACTTACTTCCACTGGGGATGAGTTTTCATCTCCTTTTAGAGATTATCATTCTTACCTTCTAACTATATGAATATTACATGAATCAATGTACATAAAAAATTCTTATGAGAGCTTGTGGCACATAAAGTAGTTTCATACCTACCCATATGGTGTTCAAAAACTATGTCCTCTCCAAGTGACAACTATAACAAGTGAGTAGTATTTTCACAGGTGAAGTTTCACATCAATGGCATGAGGATGAATGAGTTGAAATTCTCTAAAACATTATTACTGGCATTTATTTTCTACCACTTCCCATGGATCCTATCATACTGTGATTAGAACGATATGATTTTTAGTTGCTTGTTGATGGATCAGAAGTAGAGACCGATACTAACAGCTACATCTGCTGTATATCCATGAAATATCACTAGAAAGTTTTCTAAGAATGTCCCATGTACTTAAGTAAGCATGAATATCCTGAGATTGGCACAATCACTCTACTTTGTAAACCATTGTTGATTCTTGTCCTTTGTACAAATCTGCTGGCCTCATTTCTACCTACTCTGGAAAAGATAAAGTTTTCCATTTAATGCCTCTAAATACTTTTAAGATACATCTTGATGTTCAGGCCTAATCAATCTTCATAAATCTGGAGATCTGCTTGGAAAATGCAGATGATTAAGTATACTATATTAATAAAATGCAGATGATTAAGTATACTATATTAATAAAATGCACACACAAGCAGCACATGAAGCACAAAAGGCCTTTCAGCAGGAAAGAGAGACAGTTCTTTGGATCTAGTACAACTTCACATATTTGATTCAGTGTGGGTGTTTAGCTCAATAAACTTACACTGACCTTGATTTTGGTACTATATATCTAGAAATTCTTCTCACACACTAGACTCTAAACCCCAAAGGGTCTTTCCTCATTGGGTTTGGGTATTGAATACATGATTCTGTGTCTCTTTGTTTCTCTCTAGTGCTTCCTGTATTTACAGGATGGAAGGACCAGTGATCTTAAGTAAAGGGCCATGGGGCCTCATTTATAGCAGCATCCAAATAAGAGACACAGAATGATGACCTGGTCTCCTGTTTGCCAAGTTCAGAAAACAAAGCACAGAAAGTCTAGAATAAGAAGCCTAGAAATATCTACGTTCATGAAGAGTGGACTTCTGGAGAACTATCAAAGGTCAATCCTGAAGTAGTTTTCTTTTCTACTAGACTCACATTTTCAGATAACTCCAATTGACCACAACACACTTAATAACTCAGAAAGACTTACTGTATTAATTGCAAACCTACAGGTTCAGGAACGGTCTTCATTTTAATTATCCACAGCAAGCGCAAATCTTGCAGCTGGGGCCAAAAATGACTAATGCTTCCTGAATTCTTAGAACATTCTGGATCACTGACATTCTGGTGCATGATGAAAAGGAGGCATGATAATTAGACTTCATTCTGTCAATTTCTTTTCCAAATTTTCAACAGAGATTTGACGAAGATCAAGACCTCACACAGAAGGACAATAAGTACTGGTAACTATGGCTTTTTATTTTCTCAAATTCCTCCTCAGAGGGAAGTGTTCGGTCATTTATAATCTCTAAAGACAAGGTCACTATCCATGCCAAAGGTGAAGATGAATATCCCCCAAACAACTGAGAATGCCATGAGTGTTAAAGACAACACACTTTTTCATTTAACACATTTTTCTTAAGAGGTTAGTATTTTTATGTGATATTAGGTATGAGGGAATAGCTGTTACATGATATTTTTAATATGTAGAATACAAAAATTTTGTAATCCTACAAATAAGAGTTACATGGGATGCATACTCTCATGAAGTTAAGCACAAAAGTGTGGTCAGCATTTGTTTCTTGAAGACACTATTTTAGGCTAGGAAGAGATATTTGGTCCTTTGGGTATTTGGAGACATTTTTCTTACTCACAAAACACAGTTGTTTCACTCATTTGCCATAAGGAAGTTTCCTAGTATTATTTCCTTTATAATCTTTGTGAATAATTTAATTTGTATAATCAGACCTCAGCATTAGGTGGTAAATCTTAAAATACTGAAATTTGAACACCTTATTCTATCTTTTCACAATTAGTTTCCTACTGCTGTCAAGGATCATTTGAACTTTTATGTGGAAGTATCCTGTGAGAATGGTATGTTTTGGTTCTATTAATATCAAACATTTACCATTCTTATATAGCTGTTACAGAATTTTGGTAGGTAGCTGAGTTTCTAGTAGTTTCTTTTGCCCCTATATTCCCCTGTGGATAATTTTAAGTCTTTGTTATCTATGCAGCCATCATATGATGGACATCTCAGAAAAATACCAACTATCTCTTGACACATCTTATCTGTAACCTAAGTTACATATTAAGTTGATAACTAGGCATTGCCTTTGACAGTTGGAGAAAAACAAGATCAAACATTACACACACACACACACAGACACATACACACACGCATACAAAATCTATGAGCAAGGCTGATAAAACAGTCATGACTTTTTCTGATAAAAATCAAAATATAAAATCCTAAGTCCACTGGGATGGTTTTCAACTTCTTCAAAATCAGAGAAAATTGAAAATAATTTTAAAAATCTAAAGCCAGATGAAAAGAAGAGAATGAAGAGAAAAGGAAGAGGGGGGAAGGAAATGAAAGGGAAGGGGTGGAGGAGAAGAGATATAAAGAAAAATATATGAGAAGGTGAGGGGAGGGGAGAAGATAGGAGAGGAGAGGAAAGAGGAGAAGGGACAAGAGAGGGGGAAAGAGGAGGGGAAGGAAAGAGGAGAGGAAGAAGAGGAGAGTGGGAGGAAAAACAGAGGAAGTGAAAGGAAAAGATTAAGATATTTGGCTTGCATTTCTTAATCAAAACTATGATGAGATTTCATAGGTATAACCAATCATTGTTGCTGAAATAGGTAGTAATCATTTTCTAACTGGGATTATCCCTCTTCACTTCTCATAACTACCAAAACTCCACATTCATTCTTAGCAAGACTATTAGCTGTAGCGGTAAGCTGATCATACCCTCCATGCTCTTCTTTGCATGTCCTGGGCAACCATCTTTGCCTCAACCACTGTCGTCCCTCACTAGAATGTTACATTAACTTTTAACATTTCCTCCTGCCTGGTGGTACTGAATTACCACCAAATGGGTGTTTGTTGATTGTTGCAATTTCTATCAGTCTACCTTACACTTGGAAGAAGAAAATTGTGGAGGGCATGCAGAATAGATACACCCTAGATCATGATTCAATGGGAATAAAGGTTAACCTCAGTAATAAAAAGAAACACACGATGAATACATTCAACAATATGGATGGAGATAAAGTACATTATTCTAAGTGAAAGAAGCAAGGGTTATTGACAATATCCTTCAATATTTCTTTTGTATCTCACTTCCTCAAAGAGAAAGACACAGGGATAGAAAACGATTCACTATGGATGAAAGTATCTCCAAAGGATCATGGGGGTTTTGAGAACTGGAGCTACTGTATGTGGCAATTGTGGTAATGAACTTATATATGTACATAAAGTTAGTGGAATACATATCACTTTTTTACTGACAAATTGCACTACATTTGAACTATATTTAGTATATATCTTAATAAAAATAAAAAACTTGACGTTCAATCCCCCATTTAAAACTCTATAGTAAATTCTCATTGGAATTAGACAAAATACAAAATCAGGTTCCTAGCATGTCATCTGTCCATCTTTGCCCTTATCTTTTTAGTCTAAGAAGTTACAAACTTCTGGCCTCAGGACAATAAATTTTGTTCACTATCTTGTAAAAGCCCTTTCCTAGATCTTCCTGTGGTTTTTTACTTGATAAATTCAACCCCTCTGCTAAATGTCCAAATTCCTTTAAACAACATATTGTCTTCTACTCTTCTTTTCTTGCATTTAACACAACTTGATTCTGGTTTTCTAATTAATTTCATTATCTCACTAGAATGTAAATTCGGATAGAAAAAGCCATACTCTATTTTGATCATCACTGTTTTCTGCAACTTAGAATAAAGCCTTGAAAAGGAATGTCTTAGAATGCATATTGAATATAATAATGAATAAACTGATGAGTACTTAGGGAACTGCTGATAGCATCAGAACACCTGAAAAAAAACTATGGAGTTGGCATGCATCATCATATCTGGCTGCCATGTAGTCAAACAAAGCATGAGGCCATTTACACTTACTGAACAAGATTAGAACTTTTTTTTTTTTATAAGAAAGAGTTCCATGAGAAGTCACATGGCTCGCCTGACAGAGTAGTAGCTGAAGAGCTCAGTCATTTAACATTAATGCAGTATCTGTCATCTTGTGTCAATTCTAGGAACAAAAATACAAGACTGAAATAGTTTACTCTATAGAACTGTTCAGATGAATAATAAATTAGTCTTAAAAAAGTCTTTTGGATTGGATAGATAGCTCAGTAAGCAAGACTGCTAGAATCACTAATCTTAGCTCTAAATTTGAATACATTTAGAATAAACTAACAAACAAGCAGCTGGCCACAGCTGAGCTATTTTTTTTTTCTTGTGTGAATCATTTGATGTGGGAAGATCAACCTTAAATATGAACCATACCTTCCGGTGGCACATAACAGGACATGCAGGACAATAACTTTTCTTTTTTCTGTTTGCCATCACCATCCCTTGCAACTTAATCAGTCTTATACTGAGCCATTCCTTTGCAGATATTAGAACCTACTTCAGGATTACAATGTACACTGAAGGCCAGCTGAGATATCCAGCCTCATGCATAAACAACTTCTGAATTCTTGGCCCTTGTTATTGAGATATCCATTGTTGGACTAGACAGACAGCAGCCTGTAAGCCACCATAATAAATACATTTTAACATACATATATTGTTTTATGTCAAATTGACACAAGCTATAGTTATTGGATAAAAGGGAAGTTGAATTGAGAAAATGCCTCCATAAGATCTGGCCATAAGCCGTTTTCTTAGAGATTGATGGGGGTGGAGGTACAGTCCATTGTGGCTGGTTCCATCCTTAGGTTGGTGGTTTATAAGTTCTATACCAATTTAGGCTGAGCAAGCCATGATGAGCAAGCCAGTAAGCAATACCACCTGCATTCCCTCTGTACAACCTCCTGCCTCTGGTCCTGTTTGAGTTCTTGTCCTGACTTCCTTCAGTGTGGAAATGTAAGCCAAATAAACCCTTTCCTCCTTAACTTGCTTTTGGTCATGGTGTTTCATTGCAGCAATAATAATCCTAACTAGGTCTCTCTCTGTGTCTCTCTCTCTCTCACGCACAAACACATGTGTAAGTGTGTAACAGTCTTAGAACATGAAAAACATGAATGATACATACCTGTACATAATATATATATACATGTATATCATATATATACACATATATTTATATATTCATTCTATCAGTTTTATTCCTTTAGAGAACATTGAAAACATATATGCTTACTGTATAAACATGAGGATCTAAGTTTAAATGCCTGACCTTCACAGTAATAGTCAATGTAGGGACTACCATAGGAAAAAAACAGAGAAAACAACAGATATTCTGACCATCCTTGGAGCTAAAGGAGAAAGACTATATTGGCCACACATCAACAGTAGAACTTCCTGGAGTGGAGATGCTTAACTACCTGGGATATTTCCTGTTCATGACACCGGAAACACAAACTGAAGTGATAGAAGATAAGAAGCCAGGAAGAACACTCCTATTAAACACAGTGATGTTTTCTTTAGGTTGGACTGCTGAAAAGACAAAGATTGGAGTTCAAGAGTCACCTTCATTAACACTTTGTCACCTCAACCTGGAATAGCTTAATAGAGGAACGAAGTAGAAAATTGAGCCATGCCAGTCACACAATCAAATACTAAATAGCACTGAGAATGAGAGGTCAAGTAGCTACAGGCAGGAGTGTAAACATCTCATGAGCACAAAGACCAGCACCAGAAGCAAGGAGAAACAGTTGCTTAAGCAAAATAATCTGAATACGATCCAAAGCCCTCAAAGTGCATCCTCACTGCTAGTAATCAGGATGGTAGACTGCTTGAGAATAAACAGTAAGAAGAGGGAGATATTTCTTTGATCTCTTGGTCTTATAACATGATTTTCTTTTGTGAAGTATGTTTTAAATATGTGATTTTTATTGTATATGTATACATAACATTATTTGTATCATGAATATTTACTTATTAAAAGAAAAATTAAAACTGAAAAATAAGAAAAATTAAAAAAACCCCACAAAGAAGCAAACAAATGAACAAAATGAACAAAAGGCCTGGAACACCTATAATTCAGGTGCTATAAAGGGGACAGAGACATGAAGATTTCTGGTACTTACTGCCTATTGACCTAGTTCCAGGTTCAATGGCAGGCCCTGTCTCATGTGAATAAAGGGGAGTATGGTAGCACGGGATATTTTATGCCCTCTACAGACTTTTGGATGCATATATGGCCATACATGCCTACACACATATCAACTCACACACGCAAACACACTAAAATAAAATAAAATTTCATTTTTATAAACTGAAGTCATTTTGAAATTTTCCACATCTAGTCTTTGAGTTTTCTGATTTTGTAATTAGGTTTCTCAGACTTGGTGATTATGGTATAATTAGGATCTAGCTAATAATGATTGTCATGTGCATATAAGCATATAGGTAATAAGTTTAAATATTACTGAGATGCACAGTGGTATATTTAGCCATAATTATGTAAAATTAACACATCTCAAGTAATTTTAACTCAACACTACACATTACAACCTTCGGAATCTAGACATTTCAGGAAAGCTTCTAAAGAAATTCTTGACAAATGGAGAAAGCCAACTTGGAAAACAACATATACTGACATTAAAATTGGCAGAAGAGAGAGAAAAGAATTGTCTGTAATGGGTGAATCTTGTGGATTCACTGTGTAACTAATGCTACCAAGTGGCAAGGTTGTTAAGGATAAACCTGAATTAGATCAACATCTTCCTCTTTAGTCTGTACAATTGCTCAGAAACGGCTTTATTCACAGAAGGATAAGAGGAAATTTCCACTGATGTGAATTATCTGAAGCTCTTAGTTAACAATGTAACTTAACCCCAGTGCTTAGGTCGTATTGAGGATGAAATTCTCAGCTGAACATTGAACCCTGTCTCCTCCATCCAGCCCGAGAGCAAATGAAAAGAGTTAAAGAACAATTGGCAGAACACAGTTAATTCCTGTCAAAAATCCCAAGTAAACTAGAGAATAAAATAATCCCATCAATAATTGCCAAGGCATGTTCATTCCTCTCTCAATTCTTAACTCAGAATCAAATTAACTAACAAGAGCAGAAACTTCATGTACCACTTTTGGATCAAAGGGTAAAATCAAGAAGAGGATCAATTTCATTTCTTTCTAAAATTTGTCCTTTTCTCCAACCATTAATGATTTCCACTATAAATTGTGCGCTGGATAGTTTTATGTAAACATGATAAAGCTAAAGTCATCTGAGAGAAGGGAACCTCAAGAAAATTCCTCCATAATATTGATCTGTCGGAAAGCCTGTAGGGTATTTTCTTAATTAGTGATTGGGCCCACAACATTATGCGTGATACTATTCACAGGCTGGTAGTCCTGAGTACTATAAGAAAGCAGGATGAGCAAAAAGGCTTACCATGGAGAATAAGCTAGCAAGTAGCACTCCTTCATGGCCTCTGCATTAGCTCCTGCCTCTATGCTCTCATACTGTTTGAGTTCCTGCCCTGACTTCCTTCACTGATGGACTACAGATGTGGAAATGTAAATCACATAAACCCTTTTTTTCCCAAGTTGTTTTTGGACATGACGTTAACTAAAACAATATTATACAGTGACACAGACACTGAAAATTACATCATAAATAGCTTTTGTTTCCTATGAAGACTTGCAGATGAGCATACCATTTTGACAGGGTTATTTGAAAGCTTGGTGCTATATACATCTCTGATGTTTGTCCATGGTGGTTTGACATGAAAACTATTTGTCTTATTACTGGTCTTTGTGGTTCTACAATTTTGGTTAGTGATTGAAACCATATAATCCTTTTGGTTAAACTCAAATTCTATCCTAACACAAAGAAACATTTTTTTTTTTCCGAAGTTTGTGTCTGCTTTGAGATCTCTCTAGTATTTGGTGTTATAAAATTAATTTAAGCATTAAATAGGTACAAAACCTTAAAAAGAGTTAACCTTAAATTTGTATCAATATACAAAGATCAATAACAATGTAACCAAATATAATCTTAATTTTGTATCAATATACCAAGATACAAGAGCATATTCACTAATCTATCCCTTTTTCTTTATCACTCCTATATGATTTCTATATCTTATTTTTTCAAGCCTTACCCCCCCCCCACATAGGAAAGAAAGAAGGATAGAGAAAAGGAAAAGAGAGAAACCCTGGGTCTAGCCTCCAAAACCTATTTAACTAGACCATTTAACAGCTTGTAACCAATCCCCCTAAATAAAAACAAACATCAGATAGATGCACCAACATTATAGAGAGAAATTGGATATTGTCCAGGCAGCCAGTTGTCTGTCATTTCTTAGTTTTGGAAGCTGCTGGCTCTGCACTTCTTGTTTGTTCAGACATATTTATCCTTCTCAGGTCTCTGATGTGGTTGAAGACTAGATAGTTATAGTCTCACAGTTAAGTTTTAAGTTGTTTAGGAATTAAAAGGATGTTCTATGTCTAAGAAGATGTTTTTAATTTGGTAATGCAAATTAGATGGAAACTGGGTTAGGTATATAACTTCAAACTCATTGAGATAGATAGATAACAGAATATTAATATCAGTTGCCAAATACATATGGACTAGACATTGGGAATGTATGTTATACCTTGTAATTTTCATAATTGTGGCCTAACTATTCTTATTGTTTTGTATTATATTTATTGTTATAAGAAAAGGAGCCTTTTATTGGACTAAAAGGGGGAGCTGTTGGAGGGAAAAGATATACCTTAAATTTAAAAAAAAAAGCAGATAGGAGGGTGAGGGGGCAGAGAGTAGGAGGGTGGGACTGGGAAGGGAAGGAGGGAGGAGACTATGATTGAGATGTTATTTGAAGAAATAAATAAATGTAAAAAAGTAAAAATAAAAAAACTTAATTTACCATATACATACATATACATGTGTATATATACATATATATATATAATTTTAGTAATCACTTTATAGATGATTATTTCACCTAAGCTTTCAGAGTCGAAGTTAGAGAAAATGATATTTTGGGATCTATAGCATTTTTAGAGCAATACATCTAAAGAACAACAGTGTCAGCATTCAAATGCACTACTGTCTAAACTTCTATTTGTCTTAGTTCCTGTTCTATTGTTGTGAAGAGACACCATGACCAAAGTAAGTTACCAAATAAGCATTCAATTGGGTGCTTGCTTAAAGTTTCAGAGGAAGTGTCCATTGCCACCACGGTGGGGAGCATGGTTGTTGTCAGGCAGGTAGTCATGCCCCGGACTAGTAGCTAAGAGCTTAAATTCTATCTGCAAAAAGGAGTAGAGAAAATTTTAGCCTAGAATGGGTTTTTGAATCCTTAAAGCTTACCCCTAGTGACACAGTTGCTACAAAAAGACCATACCTGTTAATCCTTCCTAAACAGTTCAACCAACTAGGCACTAAGTATTTAAATATATGAACCTATAGGGACCTTTCTTACTCAAAAAGTCACACTGTCTTTCCTTTATATCAATCTCACCCATTTAAAAACTTGATTCAGTCCACAAACTAACTAAAAACTTTTCTGCAGCACAAGACTTTGGTTTATGGAAAAACATTACAGAACTTGGTTATCTCCCTCATGCATTCTAATTCCATACTTATTCACATCCTACAGTTAGTTCACTACAGTTAGTATAAACTATTTAAGAGGATGTTAAGCCATGAAATTTATAAAACCAGTAGCTAATAGAGTTGTAAAAAATGAAAGACACTGTCTTTAACCTCATGTAGGTGGCTCCTGTCTCTCCCTTTCCTTGTCAGGCGCATTGTTGAATTGTAACACAGGCTCTGAATTTCATTCTCTCTGTATCAGCTCCAAAGGTTAACACCACAATTTTATCTCAATCAGAGTTTCAAGAATCTGGTTGGCATACTTGATCTGTGAAAATTCTAATTCAGTAGAAAGTCAAAACTTCTCTAAGAACTAATGAAAAAAAATCAAGTCTTAAGGCAGAAAAGTTTTGTTTTAACTTACTGTCCCATAGGAAGAGAGTTCACTATGATGTGGAAGGCATAGTACAGTGGCAGGAGCAGGAAGCTGGCTGATCACATTTTATCCACACATAAAAACCGGGGAGGGGGGCAGAAAAGCAGAGAAAGAAAGCCAGAGACAAGTCAGAGAGAGACACAGAGAGAGAGAGAACAGAGAGTAGGGTGAGGTTATAAACCAACAAATTCCACCCTAGTGACATTCTTGTGCTAGCAAGAATCTACCTCCTGAAGGTCCCATATAACCTCAAATAAACTAAGTACCAAGTGAGCAAATACATGAGCCTAAAAGGGACATTTCTCATTCAAACCAGAACCCTGGAATTTTTCTTCTCTGCTTTTTTTTTTTTTTGGAATTAAAGTTCCTAGGAAGAATTATAGCTTACACTAACCATCTGCCAGGCTGATTAACTGATTAGAACTTCAACGACTGAGGACAATTTGGAATGCTGCAGGTACATCGCCTAATTATAGTTTATCTTGAACTATCTTTAGCTATCTCAATAACTACCCCTTGTCAATTTTTGTTACTAACCTAACATCTTGTGACTCACAGGTAAAACTTAACATGCTACTAGTTTTTAACAACCAAAAGGGTAAGCAGTCATCAAATAGCCTCCTAGGTCTATATCAGAGATTTCTCTGCTTTGTTCTCACCCCCTACTTAATGTTTGACATCATGTATTTGAAAGATGTCTTGATTTATGATATTTTTTGTTTTGTTACTATAAAAATTTGTCAAATTGTTAACATGTTATAACATGGAATTTGAATTGAACTGAGTGAGTCTGTGTCTTCCGGCCATGGTTTCTCATAATTAGCTCCAGAATCAGCTATCTCTTATGCCCTTTGAAGTGAGAATCATGACTTTGCATCAAAGCAAATTAATTTAGTGACCAAAGACACTTGAATGTCCATCTGGACCTCCCAAACTCTGCTTCATTAGATTCCTTTTGTATTCCTTGTGTGGAGAGAGATTTTGCTTGTGTTTTACCTGAAGAACTGAACCACAGAGCTCAAAGGTGCAAAAACACAGGAGATCAAAACAAAAACTTCATCTATCCCTCTTCATTGCAGGAGGAGAGGCTCCAGCCACTTGTCAGGCAGAGGTCATTGGTTTAAATCATATACAAAAACTTAAAGGGTCAACATCACAGTTCTATGTACTGTTATCCTGTCAAGATTGTAGCTGGTTGCCTAATGGCCCTTCCACATTTCCTTAGGGCTGCTGTTTCTGGATAATGAGCACAGAGAAGTCAATCACAGAAGTGTGTTCATTTTCTGGCCACCCTTTGCTCTGAGTTTTTTTTTTTTCCAGAAACAGTGGTAAATATGAGTCCAGGATGGAGGATAAAACTTTAACAATTCCACAGATGGTTGGATTTAGAGAAAGGCATTTCTTCTGTATTTATTTCCATGAAGAGGCCAAATCATGGTGAAAAGAATCTAATATAAGCAACCAGCAACCAGAAGAGTGATAAGTGCCAAGCACTAGTAACCTAGTCAATCCTGATAAAGAGAAGTCACTGAAGACTTGATCAGATTGTTAGATACTGCCTATCCAGGAATATGGACATTTATGATCATCTTTATCTCTCTAAAAAGTGCCCAATAAAATGTACTTCTTTGTGTCCTGCTTACTGTGTTTCTTTCTAAATTGTGTATTACAGCAGAGCAAGGCTTTAATGGCATACCATCTATTTCTATTCAATGCTCTCTTATCATGCACATGTGATGAACTCAATAACTAGGCTCCAATTTTATATTATCTGAGAATCCACTTACAAGATAATCTTTATGATTGTCCAGGGGGAGAGGTTGATGAAGTGTCGGGTGTGGCGGCACATGCCTTTAATCCCAGCACTTGGGAGGCAGAGGCAGGCAGATCACTGTGAGTCTGAGGCCATCCTGATCTACAAAGTGAGTCCAGGACAGCCAGAGCTGTTACAAAGAGAAACCTTGTCTTGATAAACCAAAAAAAAAAAAAAAAAAAGAGTAACAAGTGCCATGAAAATCAGTCAGTTGTCCACACAAATGGCTTGTAAATTAAGGATATGTTTAGATCTATGCTCATGTATTTAATTCCTACTTAATGAGGGAAACTTTACTGAGTGCTCAAGTTTATGAGCAGCAGGTACCTAGTTACTGATCAGAAGCTCACATTGCAGAGTTAGTTATAAGCATACACCCACAATCAAATATTTAGTTTCTAAACCGTTTAAAAAATATAATTTACTTGGATAGTCCTAACAGAAGCTATGTTTCTATAGAACAGGTTTTGACTATTCTTAGAGGAGCTGAATGGTGATTATCTTCCTAGAGTTTACCAGAACCCCAGATAGCATTTTTATTGCAAGTAAAGATTGAGAATTGTAATTCAGGACAATGAACCCAATAAAAGGATGCAAAATAGCCAGCCTAGAGCAGTTGCTGACCAATTTCCTTGCCTAGAATTTTACTAGCCGATGTCAGCTTTACAGATCATTTCATAAATGGGCTAAAGAAACTCTCTGAACATGGAGTCTATTTATCTAAATTCTAAAATGTCTTCCTCAGCATTCGTAGCTCTTTTTTATTCATGGAAGTAAAAGTTGTAGTAACTTCTTCCAGGGTGAGGGAATAAGGAGACATTTCCTAGGTCTTTGGAATTCAATGAAGCTACTGTATCCATTTTTCATTTCCTACTCTCTCTCTCTAGCATCCATGGATTTCACCGTGGCATCATGTCAGTGGTAACAGTTGGCATCATTAATTTATTGTCCAACATGATGCTATATTGGATGATAAAGTCTCAAGGTCTCTCTGTGTAGAATTTTGATGGAAAGCCAGAATGTTGGCAAGTCTGTAACAGGACTGTGACGTTCACTGTTTGTCCTGCCAGGCAGTAGAGACTTTATCTAGAGTCTTTTGCTGATTGGTAAAAAATAGGAAATTATTGGGCAAGTGAAATGCTACAGGTAGACATTATTTGAAGTGTATATACAAATTATGAAATGGTTACAGCTAACTAATTAGAAAATTTTTGATCTCACACAGTTTTTGCTTTTGTGATAGTTGTCTACCATTTTTGTGTCCTTTAAAAACAGTCACCATACAGCACCATACAGTAGAATTCTTGAATTTATTCCTACTATACAACTTTAATTGTGTGTCTATGTCCAACAACTCCCCTTCTTTGGCCATCTCGTAACCAACTTATCCTCTTATTAAACAGGACCTAAGATTTGAGTCGCTAACCCAGTAAGTATTTGATAGTGCGATGTAACTTTCCAAGACACGCCTTCCGCACAATGAGGCACCTTCCCAGGAGGTGGTATGCATCACTCTTCTTCATTTCTAGCATTGACATTATATTAGGGTCTCAAATACATTTGCTTATACTTTGGGATTTTATCTGGGTGTGAGTGTTGAGAGGAAGAGCAGATCCTACATTTTCCAATGCACTATTTGTAGCATCGCTGGCTTTATCTTAAAGACTGGGAAATGAAGGTAAGAATTTATCTGACAATCATGTGTTTCTAACCCTGATTCTCATCTGGGAACTGGGAAATGACTGCTGGGTGGGCTCTTAAACACACTGGTCTTCTGTGAGGAAGAACTAAGAAAAACCATGGCTGACTTTAAAAACTGCATACATCCTGGTTAGCTGAAATGGCATCTTCATTCCCTAATGAACAAATGCCGTCTCAGGGCTCACCTTCTAAACAGCTCTGTACTTCCTTTCTCCCTGGAAAATGGTTGAGCAATGAAGGCAAAAGGCAACATTTGGGATTTTTGAGCTCTCAGAAATGAGTTTTAGCTTCCTTTTCATTCGAGAAATTCAGAATCTACAAATTACTTTACATCTGAAAATTGGGTGGAAAATCATGAATGAGCGGATATTATTTTTGCATCCTCACTTCCAAAGCTGTAAATTGAACCTCAGTACATAAACTATAGCTTATTCAAAGTGCATAGGAAGCCAACTGATCAAAAGATAGGTGGACAAAAATGGAGGCCTTTTCATTCAACACTAAGGCTAAATGTCACAGAACAGCCATAGCCCTGCTAATATTTGTTTGGAAAAGGCATTTGCTGATATTGATGGTTAGTTGTTTTTTTTTTTTTTTTTCAGGTTGATGATATAGTTTGAATCAATAATCTCCTATAGGCTTGTGATTTGAATTCTTGGTCAAAGGATGGTGGTTTTGTAAAATTAGGAGTTTGGACAGAGCTGGAAGAAGTAGGTTACTTATGATGCATCCTTCAAGAAATGTAATCTATGACTGCTTTTAGCCTTAGTTTCTACTTCCTGTTTGCTATGATAGAAACTGCTGGCCCTGAGCACACTGCACCTCTAACATAGTTTTCTTTTCCAAATTCAATGGAGCCAGAGAAACATTGACTAATACAATTGAAATCATGAGCCCAATTAAATCTTTCCTCACTTCAGGCGCTTTTGTCAATATTTCATTTCTATGATGCAGAAGTAACTAAGATAACTACTAAATAATCTTTTTGTTTTTATGTCTCTTTTTTGAAAGAAATTACACATGTATTTCATTAACATTTTTTCCTTTATATTTCTCAGATCCTTCAGGTCCTGAAGGTGGAATGTCACAAAAAAAAAATTTATGGTATATAAAGGCAAAGGCAGGTTTATTGAAAAGGGGAGGGGAAGAGAAACAGCATATGAATGCAGAGAGAGAGAAAGAGAGAGAGAGATAGGAGAGGAAGAGCAAGAGGGGCTGTCACAAAAATTTTATTCAGTTGTTTATAACTTTTTAGTTAGTGTTTCTATACAGAGATCACAGCATTAATTTGTTAAGTACATAACTTTAAGATATGGAAGGCCACTTTATTTCTAATTTTTTTGTGAAGTAACTGTACTTTTTAATATTAATTTACAATAGAGAAGAGCTTTGATCTGAGTATATAGGTTTCCAGTATTGACAGGACAAATGATGTGTGACAATTATGGATTAAATCTCTTTTTCTGCATAAACATTACACAAAATAAATCCCAGAACCCAGGTGTATTGGGATAATTTTTCTTTCTATCAAGTTCATAGTAAAAGTTTCTCAAACTTAAAATTGAATGAAAGTGGAATAAAATACACATCTCCACAGTTGATCTATTATAATAGTAATATGCTTTTTGTGCAAACCTATTAAAATGAATAACTGTGCCCTGTTATACCATTCAAGCTATGGGAAATCATTCATCAAAAATGCATATAAGTCTAAAATACTATCAATCATCCCATACAATAAGTTAGTCTCTTGCAATTTTTATTCCTGTACATTTTTCTTGGAATAAAGTATAGTTGTCACTGGACAGTATCAAATAGGCAAATCTTATCAAATACGTATGGATTTAAATTATGTAATTAATTTAAATTATGTAATTAAATCATGTAATTTAACTATGTATTATGATTAAATTATGTAATTAAACCTTGTTAAAATTCTATGGTTAAATATGAAAACCATAATGTAATTAAAATCATCATAAAAGAGAACAGTGGATGTCTTATGTAGACTCCAAAACATTTTGTTTTTTAAAGAAATAAATTACTACAGGTTTCAATAATGATATTTAATGGTGCATTTAGTGACTTGTTGATGCTTAAATTGTGTCAGCTACTATAGAAGGCCAATGGTCATAGAGGTGCTTTAATAATAGCCAGGTATGTAACAAAATAATTAGCATTAAAGTATACTCAGAGAGCTAAAATATGGGATTGGATATTACTAGAAAAATACTATATATTGCAGCAGGAACTATATAATGCAAAACAAATGGAGGCAAACATAATGTACTGTCAATTCTTCAATGAATTTTTTTTTTTGCAAATGGTGAATATTTTGCAGCCAAGCAAATATTCATTTAAAATTATGAGTGAGTCTTAGAAATATGGCAGTGAATGATTTATTTTCAATTTGCTATTACATTTGATGTAACTTGATACCAATTGAACTCACTGAAAATTTGATTAATTTATAATCAAAAGCTAATTTGTATAATTTGTATGAAATCTTATGATGCAGTGAACTGTTTCTGTCCTGAGTTTGATTTCATGGATGTATTAGCTAGTTTGTTTTTTTTTTATCATAGTGACCAAATACTGATAAGTAACAATGGTTTCATTGTAGATCGTGGCTTCAGAAGAATCAGTACATGTTTATTTGCCTCTTTGTTCTCAGGCAGAGCACCATGGCAGCAGTAGTGTGTGCTCTGGCACACAAGCTTCTTTTGACTTTAGGGGTCAGGGGAAGAGGAATTAAGAAGTAGCTGTCAAAGATAAAGTATCCTCAAGGAGCCAAGCCTAGAAGCCCCTCCTATAGCTAGATCTCATCTCTTAAAATTTTGATAGCCTGCCAAAATAACACCATGAAATGAGGACCAAGTATTCAAAACATGACTATGTAGGGATATTTCTTATTTAAATAATAACCTGCCTCAGGCTCCCAGAGGGTCACAACTATCTCATAATGCAAATTTAATTTATTCTATTTCCAAGGAATTCCACAGCATTAACTCTTTCATTATATTTCAAAAGTCTAAGTCTAATGGCTCTTCTAGATTTCAAGTCAAATTCTTATCTATTAGCTAATTATGTTTGCAAATCAAATATTTATTTATTTACAATATATGAAGGCATGAAATAAGCATTATACTTCCAAAAGGGAGGAATAAGGGGGAAGAGAGGAAGGTTCAGATTTAAATAAGAGTGAGAGTCATCAGGCAAGCACTGAATTCTGTAGTTCTATGTGTAGCACCTGAGACATGCTGTGTCTTGATCGGAACTTCAGTGAGATTAGCCAATACTGACTCTGACTTTATTGTCTGTAGTCCACATAACCTATCTATTAAGCTGTCTATCTGTTGCTTTCCTTGGTATATGCCCCTCAATGCTGTCATCTCACACATCCTGGGTCTCCACAGGAGTCTTTGTTTCATCCTCATATCCTCCTGCAGTTGCTAAGTCCTGCCACATCACACATTGCCTTGCTTTCCAAGACTTTCTTTGAAACATCAGTAGAAGCCCTTATGATTTATCTTTTTCACATATGCAAATTCAGCATTGCATTGATGATGCCAACTTTTTTCAACATCTTGAGCATTATCTGGGCCCATATAATCCATGCCTTCAGAGTCCCAGGGCAGCTAAATCCAGGAAATGTTTCCCTGGGCAATTCTGCATGAAGAGTATGCCACATAAGTGCACTTTGTTGTCAAGGGGAAGACTTTTGAAGAGTTTTTGAAATTGAAGTCTGTCCAATTTCTGAGATATCCTCAAAGAAACTTTCTTATTCCCCAAGTGTGAATGATTTGGATATTTTTTTTCACTTTATGAAACTTAGTTCTTTGAAGACTTCACAGTGTGTATTTTTATCATAGTCAATCTCTTCCTCAAGTTCCTCCCATATCCATATTCTTCTTACCTTCCAATAAAATTTATGTCCTCCCCCTTAAAAATAAAGTCCAGTTTGGGACACTTATATATGCTTGGAAGTGTGGCCAACCATAGAAATTTAATCAACCTATAAGTTGTCACACCACTAAAAAAACTTCTCCTCTCCCAGCAGCTATCAGCTGCCAATACATACTTAGTTAGGGGTGGGAATTCATGCTCACCACCTTCACTCATGCTGTAATTTTGTCTGGCTTGAGATTGCACTGGTCTTATACATGCTGTCACTATCTCTATGAGTTCATATGTTCAACTGTGCTGCTCTACCCAAAAAAACATTGTTTCCTTGTCACCCACCATCTCCATCTCTTACAATCTTTCTGCATTCTTTTCTACAATGATTTCTGAGCCCTGGAAGATGGGTAGTGACATAGGATTCTCATTTAGGGATAAGTCTTCCACAGTCTCTTATTCCCCACACCATGACTAGTTTTGGTTCCTTCTGGCAATCACTATCTACTGTAGAACAAAATTTCTCTGAAGACAGTTGACAGATGTGTTGAAAGCAAGGCTGATTCAAGGTTTTCTCAAAGACCTTGAAGAAAGGACAAAAGGAAATTAGTTTTGTCCCTTTGCCTAGGGACAGATTTGGCAAGATCTGATCTGGGGACAGGGCCTGGGCCTTGAAGAAATTACGGTTTCCATTCCTGGGAAATTGGCTTTTACCCCTAAGAGAGTGGATTTATCAAATTCCAAGGCTGCTGTGTGCCCAATCTCTGATGCACCTGGGATATCTGGTGTTCCCTTTCTGCAACATTGCTTGATTAGCTTCCTGCTGACTTTGTCACACTGTATGATAGTTTTTGCTGACATTGTACTACTTTTCCTTTCAGGAAAACTGTACATAAGATTCTGTACTTCTTAATAAGCTTGCTTGGCATAAGTCATCAGATAGTGCAAGATAGCTAGTCCCAAGCTAGCTAGTCCCTTCTTTATTTTCTCATCCCTGGTTCTTCCACTTACAATCCTCTCATCGAAGAATGACATTTATACAAGCAAGACATGTACTAGTTTATGAATATAACAATAGATCCTTAGGACTCAGCTTGATACTCTGCCCATTTAGCAAACAATATTGATAAAATCCTGCTCTAGGGCCTATCACCTGTCTAGTCATAGCTTCTTGTCCCCAATAGTGGTGTTGGGAATTTCAACTGGTAGAACTTGAAATGAAATAAAAATTTGGCTGGTTACTCTCATGATATTCACACAGCTAATGCACCTGTGGGCACATCTTGCTAGACTAGTCATTATTATAGTTTGTGGAAATCACAGGTGGATGACAGATAACTGCTTTTCTCCTCTGTTGGTGTGTATAGCATCTTCCAGCGTGATGAAGAGCTAGCCAGAAGAGATAAAGAAGCATCCAGGTCATTGCCAGCTTGATTTCTTCGTCTTCTATGACTCAAGGATGTTGTGTCTTCAGCAATCTGGCTTCTTTCTAATAGTTTTAATTTCCTTAACAATGTTACCTTTCTTGTTTACAGTTTCAACACTCTTCCTTTCTGGCTACACTGCCTATTTTTTTTTTAATCTTTCTTTTCTCATTTTGCTCATAATTCTCACTGTGAAGTTAGCTAAAACAGCAAACAATAACCATCCTGATCTTGAATATATACTGTCTTCAATTTTTCTCTGTTGAATTTCTGTATCATCTTTAAATATATGTTCTATGATATGGACAAAATGCAAATGCTTGGCCAGAATGTGACATGAATGGCTGTCAGTCCAACTCCCAGCAGAATTATTCCCATCATGAACACAATCTTATATTTTACACATTCTTATTGGTATTTTAATCTTCTGAATTCCCAACAGAATGGCCCATTAAGTCTACAATATACCAGGCTTTTCTACCTAGCATCTTTCTAAAATCTTCAAAATTCATTCCCAAAGCCAGTTATGAAGATCTAAGATATACATGGTCAGAGTCAGGCGCAATGTCAGCCTCGCCTCACCTTTTTTTTTTGTACCAATGATTTGTATCATCTTTTCATGTCTGTAACTAAAATAAATGGTAGCAACAATTTAAGAGAGAAAAGTATGGCTCCTGATATAGCCTTATAATCAAGGCTACAAACAATGCCATGGTAAGAGGATTGAATGTTCCAGGCTTGTCTATGCTACAGAATGAGTTCAAGATCAATCAGGCCTTAATGAGATTCTGTCTCAAATTAAAAGCCATAAAACTAAAAGGGATGATAATACAGTTCAGGGAGAGATTGCTTGCCTAGCATACATGTGGCTCTATGTTTATTCCTGAATACCATAAAAAGTTTTATTTATATTAACTTAATCTTTTACATACAATATATTTGAACCAAATTCTTTGCTCTTTCTCAACTCCTCCTGGATCCTCCCCAAGTCCATGTTTACCCAAATTATTTTGTTCTAGCCCCCAAAAATAAAACCATAAAACAGAAAATAAAGGTTAAAAAACCAAAATATAATAAGACAAAAAATACCAAAATAAAAGGCACACACACATTCATATGCACAGATACACACACACACACACACACACACACACACACACAAACACATACACCGAAAGAGAGAGAGGTGGTAGTGAGGAACAGAGTCACACAGTCACACAGTCACACAGTCACTTAGCCACACAGGCACACAGGCACACAGGCCACAGTCACACAGGCACACAGTCACACAGTCACACAGGCACATAGTC
>CAJQZJ010032362.1:4113647-4124970 GCA_907164525.1 Lophiomys imhausi | reverse complement strand
AGTCACACAGTCACACAGGCACACAGTCACACAGTCACACAGGCACACAGACACACAGGCACACAGTCACACAGTCACACAGGCACACAGTCACATAGGCACACAGTCACACAGGCACACAGTCACATAGGCACACAGGCACACAGTCACACAGTCACATAGGCACACAGGCACACAGGAACATTCTCATACAGGCACACACTCATAAACTATGGAATCTATTTTGTGTTGCACAACTATTCCTGGGCATGGGACCTGCCATAGGATGTGGTTGATATATCCAGTGACATTCTACTGCAGAAAACTGGTTTCCCCTTTCCCAGCAGGTATAAATTGCTAATAGTTTCTTGATCTGGCTTAGTCTTTGAGTTTACTCCCCCTCCTTTAGATTGGGATTTTGTCTGGTTTGAACTTGTGTGTGCTGCCAAAATCTTTATCAATTCATGTTTTATCAGTCCTTTTGTATCTATATGACACTGTTTCCTTGGAGTCATCTACCACAACTAACTCTCACAATTTTTCTGCCTCTACATCCATATAGATCCCTGAGCTTCAAGGGGAGGAGGGTGTGATGAAGATACACTATTTTAGGCTGTATGTTCTGGTGTTTATCACTCTATATTGTCCAGTTGTAGGACGCTATATTAATTACAATCCATCTCAAGAAGAAGATTCTTTGATGAAGGGTGAGTGGTGCACTGATCTATGAATATAATTGTGAGATTATTGGGAAATGAACTCTGATCTTCTGAAAGACCTATCTGGGATATCTCCCAGGTCCAGCTATACTTGATACAATATAATGGATTGAATGAGTATGCTTGATTTAATCAGTATTCTATTCCTGTGAAGAGACACTATGATCGTGGCAATGCTTATAAAATAAAACATTTAAATAAAGACTTATATTTTCAGAAATTTAGTCTATTTTCAGCATTGCAGGAAACAGCAGACACAGACAGCTATGGAAAAGTAGCTAAAAGTTCTACATCAGTTTCTGAAGGTTGCAGAAAGAGAGAGGGACAGAGACACTGAGCCTGGCTTAGGCCCTTGACACTTTAAAGTCTATCCAAGAGACACACCTCCCTCAACAAGAATACACCTCCTGATCCTTCCAAGTAGTGCCACTCCTTAAAGAATAAGCATTCAAATATATGTGCCTATGAGGGTCATTCTTATTCAAATACAGTGGTTTAAATATATTGTTACAAGTAGGTAGAACTGCTTAGAGAGGATTAGAAGATATGTCCTTGTTAGAGGCAGTATGCCTCTGAGGAGAGACTTCAAGATTTCCAATGCCCATACAATTCTCAGTAAGCTCTTTCTCTGCCTCCTACTTGTAGATAATATGTAAACTCACAATTCCTGCTCCAGCACAATGTTTACCTGCCTACTGCCATGTTCCCCACTGTGATATTATTGACTCACCCTCTTCAACTGTAAGTTCCCTATTAACTCTTCTATATGTTCCTTTAGTTGTGGTATTTTATCACAGCAACAAAAAACTTACTAATATAAAATACAGAAACATGTTAGGAGTAAAACAATATTGGAGATTTAAAATATTTTGTTGACAGAACCATTTATTTCTCATAGGTACTACTACATCATTTATTATCTAGTCTTATTTTTAGCTACTCCCATGAGTTGTCTTTGGAAGACTTCATTTATTCATTTAAAGCGATGTCTATAGAAGTTTTGACTTCTCTTCTGAACCAGGGCTCTGATTTATGTTCTTCTTTTATTGGAAAACTTTTCCCTCTGTCTTAGCTTAGAAAACACATATCCACATGGCTTCTTCTCAGTATCACTGTTTCTTTCTTAAGTCTGCCTGAAATTTCCACACAGAGGTCATCTACTATTATATGTTTCCATAATACCTGGGATTTCTCATTTATTATTAATGAGTTGAATAAATTCTTAAACTAAGGGGTCTCTAAAAAAGGTACTAAGCAAAGTTAAAAGAAAATAGACATGATTTAGACATTTGATCTTACTCAAAGGGGTAGGTTGTGACAATAAAAGAGATGAAGGTGAAAACTTTCTGAAGTAATGGTAGCTACGATCATTTAGAACTCTATTGGAGAATAGGTCCATTTGTAGTCTAAACATCCTCTTAACACCAAGATTAATATTCAGTAAGTTACAAACACTCTATTCAGTCTTTTGCATTCATAGTAAGTCTATTCTTGGAGCCTTAAATTTTCGTTGGTCACACATTGTGGCCAAAGATTACTAACTCCATAATCAAAGACATCAGGGGTATAACATAGGAAAAGATCAACCAGGCTTCTTATTTAACAGAACCACTGGTGCCCAAAAGAGGTTTAAACATTGAAAATATGACTCCCTTCCCAAAAAAATGTTAAATAAGATTAGGTTATTTTGAAGGAAGTTTATCTAAATGAATACCTTTAAGCTCAAAAGCAGCATTTAGGGGAGAAAATATTCTTGAAAACCATAATAAAATATAGAAATGAATACAAATTTAATCATAGAGATTTCAGCTATTAGTAAAAGTAATTACTCTGATAATTACTGATAGTGATTCACAACCTGTTAAGCATAACTTTCAAAAAGTCTGACTGCAATATATCATTGTTCAATTTTCCCTTCAGTAATCTACAAAAGACCAGCAAATGGCTGGTTCCAAATATATCCACACTTCTAACTTTCGTGTACACAAAATAGGCTGTTTAATCTTACTCTTCAACATTCTCGTTGAAATACCACCTCTTCTGTGAATCTTCTAATTATCCTGTTTCTAATAATATATCTGTGTCTCTTTAATGAACTTTACCCAAAGTGCATACCATCTGTAATGGTATCTCCATTGTGTATACTGCTTCCATAGGATCATCATTGACCATAAATGACACAGTGTAAGTTCTTAACACATATCATTGAAAACCAGCATCATTATTTATTACACATAACATATTATATATATGTACAATTATTCATATATAAGTATATACATGCTTATTATAAGACAAAAAAGGTACTCTAGCATGATGTTACATTTATGTGACAGCTGATACTATCTCAGCACTAGGGCAAGAAAGTTGCGTTGAAGAGGAATACTCTCCTCAAGCTAAAGTAGAACCTGCTCTTTAGTTCTGTCTGAGAAGCTGATTGTCATCCAGGAATGTAAACCCCTTCTGTCAAGAGTCTTAAACTAGTTTGCATTTATCCAAAAACTTATTTAAGAGATGCTAAAATTTGAATCTATCCATCCATCTCTAAATATATACATATGCATCTATGTGGGTATGTGAAACCTTCTGACATTTATAAAATGATTCAAAATACATTCTCTTGCAAGCAACAAAATCAAAAATATCTGTGGATCAAATTTGAGTAGTATATCTTCTACTCATAAGTCCTGGCACAAATGAACATGTCTGAACATCTACTAATAAAAGTTTTTCTAGCTCTTCTTTCCAGGAACATAGTAAGAAATATATTGAATGTATGAATATTATAGTATAGTATGAAATCAGGGTGGTAACAGTCAATCTACCTCAAATAACTTAGTTATTGATCTTTACTTATCCACAGGAGAGATGGATCTTTAGGACCCCTCCCACTCTGGGATATTCACTGCAAGCTTAGCAGATACCTGAGAGGTATTATATTAGCACCGTGTTTGCTTGCCAGCTGTTTGGAGGAGTCTGAGTGTTGGGTTGACAACATGGATGGCAAACTGGATTACTGGACATAAAATTAGTTGGCTCTTGTAACCTTACAACAATTAGAAAGAACATCAACCAAGAAACTGCAGCAACACAAAATCAATCTCATTCCTGTGAAAGTGGCATTTCATAAATACTGATGGAACACTTCACCCTACTCTTCGGTTGTTTTTATTAGCTTGGTTTAATGAAGCTCTCAATGTTTGAACCAAAGAATATTCCTCTTTTGCTTCAATGTGTTTAATAAAACAAAACCAAAAAGATTAACTTTCATTATAAGTCAACTATAACTCTTGAAGTTTAAGATTCATTTTGCCACCAGTCTCATGGATGCTGGGTCTTGGAACTTAGTGGCACATTAATAACAATTTGCCTTATTTTCCTTTTGCTATTAATCAAGCTAACGAGATAAGTGAAGTTTTGAAAAATAAATGGCTGCAATTTGTATCTTTGTAATGATAAATGTAGGGTGTTGGTGGAATGCTGCTTCAGAGTGACAGCAGAAGTCCAAATGAAGATCAACAGAACCAACCAACCTAGGCCCCAGGAGGCTTACAGAGTCTGAAGCACCAACCACAAAGCAAATATAGACTGCACCTAGGTCCCATACACATATGTAGCTGATAGACACCTTGGCCTTAATGCAGATCCTTTAGCAAGTAAAGCAGGCAGCTGCCTCTGACCTGGACCCTGTTGCCCGATCATGGAACACTTTACCCCACCTGGGCTGCCTTGTCTGGCCTCGGTGGTAGAGGATGCTCTTAGCCCTGATATTACTTGATGATGTGGGTGGGTTGATGATGGGGTGCTCTCCTCATCTAAGAAGAAACAAGAATCATGGGGAAGAGAGTAGGAGGGTAGGACCAGGAGGGGACAAGGAAGGGGGTTGTGGTCAGGATGTAAGTTGAATAAATAAGCAAAAAAAAAAAAAAAAAAGACTTTGTGATTAGCCAGCAGTGTGTTGGGGAACAGGCTTACCTGGAGGCTGCCTCTTGTCCATATGAACTTTCAGATCATTTTTCTCTGGTTTGTGATGATCCCTATCATGCTCTCAAATCCTCCACTGTAGTATGGCAACCTGTTTTCCCACATTTATGGTGAGTTATGTTCATATGACTGTTGACTACTATACAAGGTCCCAGAAGTAATGGGACATTATGACCTAATACTCAAAAAGTAATTTCCTTTTGGTTGTGAGCCTAGCCTTTAACAGCTGAGCCATCTTAAATCAAGATTTTTTTTTGATATCGAGACATATCAGCGCCTGACAGCACCCCTATTCTACTCCAAGTAGAAGATAAGCATCGAAGAACCTCCACTGTAAGATGGTTGAATTAGTTGCAAGCCTTTCTCTTGGCATGAAAAAAACCTCTTGCACCAACTGCAGACAGACTGCTGTCCAAAAAGGACAAAACTTGGTAGCAGGGAAGTCGACAGCCTAACTCTGCCAAGACAGGGTAGGTAAGTCCTTCATAATCCCTGCTCTACAACAAATGTCTGTCAGAGAAACAGGACCCAAAGGCTGAAGATTGATGCTGTAATGTATGGAGAGAAAATGGGAACTGTCCAGGCAGTCATTGGTATGTTCTTTCTTAGTTTTGGAAGCTGCAGGCCCTGCACTTCCTATATAAGCAAATATATTTATCCCTCTCAGGTCTCTGAGGTGGTTGAAGAATAGACAGCTAGAGTCTCATAGTTAAATTTTGAATTGTTTAGGAATCAAGACGGTGTTATAGATCTAAGAAGATACTCTTAAAAGTGTGTTGCAAGATAGTATGAATGTTGAGTCACATATAGACCTTTAAACTCATGGAGTTGGTTAGATAGTAGAATGTTAAAGTCAGGGGCCAAATATGTATAAACTGGATATTGGGAAGGTATACTGGGCCATTTAACTCTCATAAATGTGGCATATTTATATCTATTGTTTTGTATAATACTTACTGTTATAAGAGAAGGAACCATCTGTTGGACTGAAAGGGGAAACTTCTGGAGGGAAGAGGGTGGAAGGGCGGGATAGGAAGGGGGAATAGGGAGGGGTTTGTTACTGAGATGCAACTTGAAGAAAAAAAATAAAGTATTTAAAAATACAAAAAAACTAAAACAAAAAAAAACCCAAAAAGTAATTTTCATGTTGAGCAGAAAAAAAGGACAATTAGGGTAAGTTGAAGTCTTCATGAATAAATTTAAACTTTTTAAAATTTTTTAGTTTTCTAAATTCTATTCTTCAGTTTCTGTTTTTAACATGAAAAATAACTTAGCACATAATGTGAGGTCGGCCTTTCTTCATCATTGAGATGGTTCGTAATAGCTTCCTCAGTTGACAGCCCTTGAAGAAGCACATATCTCTGTCTGATATGTCCTGTTGTAACTCACAGAGTCATTTCTCCATGGAGATTTCATGAACAAATAACTGAGTTACCATAAAACTTGCTGGACAAGTCCGTTAGTTATACTGCCTCACTTCACAGTAACGTGAGCAGACAACAGAAAAAAAATGTTTTTCTTCTTAGAAGTTTGGTGGTATTCTTGATACACAGCTGATGTTAGACACAGAAACTACACAGTTATTTAGAAAAAAATGAGGCCATTTCAATAGAATGAGAAAGTGTTCGGATACTCTTATACAGCTTGACTGTTATATAAAGAATCCTGGGATGTTGTTTTTGTTCTCCTGAAATACATCCACACACATCCACACATCTTCATAAAAATACACAGATAAATGGGCAATAACATTTAAAGAAAGGATGAATTGCTGAGAACAAGAAGCTGTTCAGCCTTATCTGAGATGCACAATGTTTATATGGCTTGAAAGATGGATAATATACAGGGTCCCCATAGGATGAAACACAAATACTGTTTATCTAAAAACTGAATATCAGACGAATAGCAAACCATTATAACATAAATGTGTGGTACACGTTATATATGTATATGCTCTGCTTAGTGCTATAGTTGCCTTAGAGATGAAGAACAAATTGATAATACATGAAAGATTCATATGAAGAGTTGAGATGATCAAGAGAATGAGGAATAGACAGTTGTCCACCTGTGGGAGTCTGTGATGGTTTGATAGATTTGAATGCTTCTCATTTTAAAAGGTTAGGAGGTGTGGACTTGTTGGTGGAAGTTTGTCATCATCACCAGGGATGGCTAATCCAAGCTCGGTATCCCTGTTTCGGCTGCCTTCAGATCCAGAAGTAGAACTCTCACCCACTTTTCCAACACCATGTCTGCCTGCGTGCTGTCATGCTCCCCATCATGATGAGACTGAACCAAAACTCTGAAACTCTAAGCCAACCCCAATTAATGATTTTCTTTGTAAGAATGGCCTTGGTCGTGATGTCTCTTCACAGCAATAGAACAGTGACTAAGACAGAGATGTTCCATAAATTCCACCTTTGAACATGGCTCCAGGTAAGTAGAGGTCTTGGCTAGTTTGTCAACTTGATATAAGCTGGAGATCTGAAAGGAGGGAACATCAGTTGAGAAAAGACTCCTCCATAAGATCCAGCTGTAGTGCATTTGCTTAATCAGTGAGCAATGGGGTTGATCCCAGTACACAATGGGATTATGCCATTCTTGGGCTAGTAGTCAGAGTTTTATGAGAAAGGCCAAGCAAGCTATAATGAGCAAGCCAATGAGCAATACTCCTTCATGGCCTCTGCATTAGCTCCTGCCTCCAGCTTCCTGCCTCTTTGAGTTCTTGTCCTGACTATGATGTGCAAGCATTTTCTAAATAAAACATTTCCTTCCCAACTTGCTGTTGATCACAGTGTTTTGTCATGGAAATAGTAAGCCTTACTAAGACAGTGGGGAAAACAGGAATTCCTGACTTTGGAAAATTTTAGAGGAAATACTTGAGAAAACTGGACACAAATTATAGAACTCTCATTCTCCAAATATATTGATCAGTTAGACTGACTCCTTTGACCACTGAAACTTTGAAGTGATTTCTGTAATTACAGGATTTGATTTTTCAATATTAACTTACATAAAACTGGGCATTGCATGCTCCAGTGGTAGGTAGCTGTTTGAAATTAGGTGAAAAACAGCTTCTGCTTTTCATGTTGCCAGAATCACCTTTTTGACTATTAAATTTACTTGGCATATGTTGAATTAGGAATATGAGCCTGATGTAGATTTCATTTTCCAGTGATATTTGAAAAAAATGGTTCTGTTATTAACAGTTACTGTAGTAGATCTATAAATTTATAACACATTCACCTCTGAGTTAGTTTTCTAAATGAAGTCAGCAAGATAATGGACCATGGAGGGACTGCAACTTAGCCTACATGCAGACCCCTCTTTTACAGATTCTGCCAAAAAGGATTTTGGAGGGCTGCTTTCTAATCTTAGGTGGGCCCCCCACCTCCACCTGGCAAGGATCTGAGTGTTGCCATGGGTAAATCCTAGTGGGTGACCAGAACATCAGTGTTTCAGGGGGTGACAGGTGGTATCTGTTACAACCCTGAGCTGACAGAATTGACTGCTGGGTGACCCAGTGGTTATTCATCTTGAAGAACTAGCTCTGCATGATCTGAGTGCTAAGTCCTGTACACACTGCTATTGGCAGAATTCTTAGGATTTGCTTCTCCATCCATGGTTTGGAGCAGTGGATCTGTGGGAAGTGGATGTGCTTGATTCTATTTTCTTCAACCTTGGCCTACACTGGAAAACCCCAAGTCAGTCTCACAGAAGATGGAAGGAGAGTAGAAGATCAACAATTTAGGAGCCTTAAGAACACAGTCACGCCTCACATGAGAAGCAAGACACTGGGCACCAGGAGTGACTTTTGGGCTACATACAAGTGTTCTTGGGTGTTCTTGGGACTCAATGAACATTTCTGTGGGACCACTTCATGTCTGAGTTGTAATAAATTATATTTCTGCTTCCAGAATTCTGTTTTCTTTTGTTTTGAAATTTTTTTCTTAATACAGAGTCCCAGATGGTCATGATATCATGTGGCCTGCCTCTTCATCCTGCATCTTGGGATCTCTTCTCTTCCATAAAATCTTCCTGCTCACAGCAATCTTCATTCTTTCCTATGTTTACATCTGCCAAGCTACATGGGGGCACCATTCAAGAAAGCGAATTATATAACCGAGTGATTCAGGATATGAAATAAATGCTCTGATATTTGCATTTAAACTACTGCTTCCAAAATTAAATAGAACATTTCATACTGATACTTTTTAATCATTTTTTCTATAATGACCTTAAGCAATAGGGAAAAACACTATGAGAACATGAGAAAGAAACTGTATAATACAAAGCTTTTATATTTTAACACTTTAAATGGCACCTTTCCACTACATTTTGGGCAAAGACTCTCATACTTCTCATTGAATTCTGAAAATTATATACCCACACCTGCCCCAAATCTTCTGGATTCCTGGTGGTGGTGGCGTTTGTATTCTGCTGACTCAACTATTGGTAAGACAGTTGACCTCTCTTTTCTACCCTGTAGAGTCCAGTTGGTTATTTAATGACTCTATCATGATAATAACAATTTTTTAACTAGGACATATGCTAGAGTATCACAACCAGACTGAGGACAGTAGTCAAATCATTTTGCCATTTTGATCCTTCAACATTATTGGATGAAATGCAGATCACTATGTCATATGTCATATCATTTACTTGCACCATTCATGTATGGCATGACCTGCAGCTGAGACCCTGTAGCAAGAATGAATCAATGTGTAATTTGTAGGAAGTGTGTGGCATTAAAGGATTTCTTTAGAATCCATCACATAACTAAGCACTTCTCCTAAAGAGTCCTTTTCTGTATTGAATTGGTGAAAAGGGCAATCTATTATCAGAATTGTTTAGGATGTAAAAGTGGAAAGAACCAAGGCATTAAGACATGATGAGCTTCTCCATCTCCTTTTAGCTGTATGAATTTGGTTAATCACTTACCTAAGTCACTTGAATAACGGAGAGTATAATACTACTCCTGGCCATATTGTACATCAGGGAGGTGATGTTCAAAGTGCCAGCAAGCTTTTCAATTCTCTTGAATAGCATTTTTTCTTCTTTTGACAATGTTGAATATTTATTAAGCACCTGAAATGTGCTAGTCATACCTGGTAGGTATCCATAAACAAATTAAAATCCCTGTTTGGAAATATATTATATTTTAGCTTGGCCTCTGCTGTTGTGAAATCTACAAACGCACACTGAAATGGAAAAAAATGGGTTGCAAGGCTTCTATGCCCTGGTCACTCATCCTTTATAGTTGTTAACTTTTGTCACCAAGAAGAAGGCTGCAGGAATGAATTCATTTTATCTGCCAATTAAAAATGCAGGAAAAGCAAAGTCTCACCACTAAGTCAATTTTTATTGAGGCAAAAGTTCAGACACGTGCACACACACACACACACACACACACACACACAGAGATAGTCAGGGGTGTGTGTGGAGAAGGAAGGAGGGAAGGAGAGAGAGAGGGAGGGAGGGAGAGAGAGAAGGAAAACAGGCAGAGAGGAGGGAGAAATACTCATAAAGAAGCAGCCTCCCTAAATGGGAAGGTGGAGAAGGGGTTGAGACTGGGCTGAATGTTGGCTTTCCTATGTTCCTAGGTTCTTTAGCTCCCTTAGAATTGGAGTTGATTTGAACTATCACAAGGGATTGGATAATTTAGACAAAGATAGTTGGATTGGTTCTCTCCTCCCCCAGGAACCTTTCTTTGGGAAATTTAAACATCCTGGTGGATAGTTCTCTGCCTTAGGGAAAGTCACCCACCAAGTCTTTGTCTTAGGGAGAGAATGTATATTAATATATACTAATCTGCCTTGAGCATTGTTTTTTTTTCCTAATTTCCTGTCTGTTTGCCTATCAAGGATCTGTCTGCCTCTGAGTCCCTCACTCAAATATTTTAAAATATATCTTATTCATATTTTATTTTTATTTGCATACTTTATTTTCATTGATTTTATTTTTCAATTAATCAGATATACAGTCTTAATAATTTCTATGCATTTGCATTTACATATATATATGTACACATACATGTATGCGTTTTATCCAAAGTACAAAAAAATCTACCATATTTGCAAAGATCCCTACTTATCCCGTTTTTTAAAATCCCATTATTCTTCCCAAAATTCTTGTGCCAAAAGTTTAATTGCTGGATTCAGGTTCTAAACACCATTTATTTGTTTGTTAGGTCTCGTAACTGTTTTAAATGTATAACTTCCACATATCTCTTTTCTGATGTTCTTAATTTATTGGAAAAACTGACTGTTTGCCTTGTGTTATGTTTCCGGCTCTAGATTTGTCCAGATATTAACCACTGCATCAATGGTCTGATACCGAATAGTTTGAGCATAACTTAAGAAGACTGAGCATAGAAAGGAAAATCAAGTTATTTGCTATCATTACTTCTATGCTTATGATTCACCAATTTCACTCCAGCTTGACCCTCTCCATTGAACTGTGAATTATTTATGCTACTTTCTACTTGGCATTTTCTTTTCCTTTAAATGTCCAAAACACAAGCTGTTTTATCATCTCTCTAAAACACACACTGTAGAATTTCTCATTTAATAAATGGGAATTTCAAATATAATCTTGATTTTGTATCAATATACAAAGATCAGTACCGATGTAGCCCAATACAA
>CAJQZJ010032362.1:4094141-4109227 GCA_907164525.1 Lophiomys imhausi | reverse complement strand
ACATTAACCAGAGCTTTTTCTAAGTTTAATGTTAATTTTCTCTTAGTACTTGACCTCCAATGTTATTTAAATGGACAAATACCTAATATCATATATTAAAAAATAAACCCTTCAAAGTGGAATAATTTTTAATAAATAAAACATTGAGACCTAAACCAAACAGATTTCACTTGCAGACATTCATTCATGAAAAAGATCAGATTCAACAGAAAATATATTATTTCAACCTACAGTTTATTAAATAGGCAACCTTTAGGTAATCTACAAAGACAACTAAGTAATATGTCAACATTTTTTCCTGTAATTGATTGATCTATCTTTTCATATACCTTTCTGTCTTTTTTGCTAAAAATTGTACTGCAATAATCAGCTGAGTGTCTCCTTTGTACCAAGTTGAGTTATGAATATGTGTGATTCACTTAAGGTCATACAGTCCTTTGAGGGAGTTATTGTTCCTCTCCTATAGTATATAGAGATAAGTTTGGGTGAGGGTGACTCGCTTGCCCTAGGAAAATACAGTGCAGAACTGAAATGAGAAATCCTGGGCAGAGGAACTGACAGCCTATGTGAATCCACAAAAATAACAGTGAAGAAATGTAGGGCCTCAAAGAAGGACCAGAAAACAAAACAAAATATAAAATTGTAACTAACCTTTGTTATTTTATTTATTACTGATTTAAATTTTTTCATATAATGTTTTGATAATATTCCCTCACCTCCTCTCCATCTCCCAACTCATACAACTTCATGTTCTTTTTCTCCATTAAAAAAGGAAAGAAAGAAAACAGAAAGAAAATAAAAGATCCTTAAAATCAAAACAAATTAACTAAAAATAAAAGTAGCAATACAAAAATAAATATAGCAAAATGCACCTAAAACCATGTCATCTGTTTTGTGTTATTCAACTACTCCTTGGCCTGGGGCCTGCCCTAAAGTGTGGTTGATATATCCAGTGACACTCCATTGGAGAAAACAGTTTTATTTTTTCCCCAGTAAGTATCAAATGTAAATAGCTTTTGGATTAGGGTGGAATTTTGTGCTCACATCACCTTGTCTGTGCTGAGATTTTTGTCTGATTTGAACCTGCATAGGTCTTGTGAATGCTGTTATAGCCTCTGTGAGTTCACATGTGCATCATCCCTGTTGTGTCTAGATGACATAGTATCCTTGGAATCATCCACCACTTCTGGTTCTTACAATCTTTCTTCCTTCTTTTCTGCACAGATACCTAACACTTGAGGGGAGTGTGAAAGACATTCCAGTTAGGGTTAAATGGTCCAAAGTCTCTCAACCTCTGCACATTATCTAGTTGTGGGTCTCTATATTAATTACCATCTATGTAAGAAGAAGCTTATCTGTTGAGAGTTAAATGATACTATGATCTACACATATAAGAATATGTCACTAGGAGTCATTTTATTGCTATTTTTATAGTAGAATAATAGTAGTAGGCTTTCTCTGGGAATCATGAACTATCTAGTCTCAGGTCCTTGGACACTAGCACTGTTATGTATGGGTTCCATTTCATAGACTGGACTTTAAATTCAATTTAAAAAGTGGTTCGTTAATCCCACAACATATGTGCCACTATTCTATTGGACCAGTATATCTTACAGTCATGCCACTATTGTAGGTCACAGGATTTCCTCCTCCAGTAGTGCATAAAGTACCTTCCAACATCATCAACCCTAGTCAATAGGGGTAAAGCTTCTAACTGGGCACTAGCTTGATTTTTTTCCATGTTTGATGACATAAGTAAGAAAGGTCTTCAGCAATAGAGCCTCACAATCAGGTTATAGAGGATAAACACTAGCCTTGGCAAGATCCTGTGATATTTAGGGGGTAGGCTGGTCAATGGAACCCCTGTGTCCTATGATTCAACAAGATGTAACCCATTCTTGGCATTAGAGGTTTTTCATGGTGGCATAAAATGTCTAATTGGGGCATTATGTCCCCTACAATAGGATGACTCCATTCAAATCATTTTCATCTATGTTAATATTTTAGGAAGCTTTTAGGTTTCCATATAGCTTTTCAAAAGATCTTTTAGCCTCGGTATCTGGGTGTTAGAAAGTTGTTTGTTTGTATTTTTTTTTTCAAAAACAAGTAGTGTGGGAAAACCTAATTTCCACTGGGCATGTTTACTCTGTTCTTTATTTGGATAAAACATCCAATTCCAGAAATATGTTTGCCAACAATAAAATCCCCTTTAACCAGAAAAGTTACAGAGGATTATTTTAAGTGCCTACAGAGCAGAAATGATGAATCAGAGGAGCCATCTATTACATTTACTGGTAATTGTATCTAAAGTGCTGACCTTAAAAGATTGTATTCCAATAATGCAATTATTTCCCAAAAATCTTAATAAAAAGCACATTTCTTCTCCTTGTGTTCCTCAGAGAAAAGCCACTTTAAAAATTCCAACCAAAGACAAGTGCGAAGAATACTGGAGTTTCTAGTTACAAACCCTTTCTCTGATCTTCTTATGCTAAGAAGATGAATATAAACGGTGCAATGGGGACTAACACACAGCTAGATGTGACACTGTAAATCACTGCTGAAAGTGAATGTATTGTGAGGTTCTCATGCACTTCAGACAATTTTAAAATCACACTGTTATTTCATGTTATGCCTCAATGAATATGTAGTTTAATTTGGCAACTGGGTCAGCAGTCAAGTCTGAAGCTCATCCTCACTGGCCCAATTCCCAGCAAGTACTAGAGGCTGGACTCAGTTTCAACCTGCACTGCTTTACCCACTCTCCTAGCTGGGATCCCCTTTCGTCTTTCACAGGTATGTTGTTTTATATTACCCCACAACTTGGAGGTATGAAGATAGCCTGAATGTACATATGTCCTCCTCCTGTTCTTCTGCCCATGAAGGGTTTAATATCCATCTCTTTCACTAGAATAGGAAAATGGCATGACCTTTGCATTCTAAAAGTCTCTTCCTTCTTTAAAGATTCTGATTTGCAAATACAAGTTCCCTTGCCTTTTATGTAGAAAGGTAGAGATCTAGCTATTAAACAGCCCCAGAGCAGTATCAGTCCATAGAAACTACCTGTAAATTTTTATGTATTTATCGGATTAATTGTGTTTTTCTAAATAGAAGAAATTCACAAAGGAAAAAGTTCTCCTTGAATTAAATAGTCCAAATGCATATTGGAAGATTGATGAAGTCTTTCTGCCTCTAAAACTGAAATATCAATTCTAAATCCATCGATGTGGCAGTTTTCTTTGTTAGACACTGATGAGAACTGACATTTGCTTGACTAAAGATAGAAACACCTTAGAGCAAGGTAGATATAAATAAATATACTAATAAATAACAATATACACAAGTCTCAAACAAGATCAAGACAGACAAAGCCTCAGCAGGAAGAAGGAAAATTAGGCATCAATTTTCAACCCTAGATGAGGAGCTATTGGTACCAGATAGGTGCAGGGAGAGGGAGTTAGTTTTCTTTAAGGGTTCAGCTTCTGGTATGGCATCCACAATCCAGTTGGTAGCTACCTGCCCAAGAGTATAACAGTAGCATTAGACTGGTTTATGCCAAAACAAAAACAACATCAAAAACCATTGAAGAGGTTTTTTGGTTTTTTCAGTTGTTTGTTTTGGGGTTTTGTTAGTTTTGTATGGAAGAAAGTGGGAATAACAGGTCTGGGGGATGTTGAAGTGTTGAATATGATCATAATGAAATATATGAAATTTTTAAGCCAGTAATAAGAACATAAAAATATATGACTAAGCAGAGGAGTCAAAGAATAAAAACTGTTGTCTAAGGAAGGCAATTGAGTTGAAAGACACTCTAATTAATAACATATTGTGAAAATAACAGAGATTGTCCCAAAGAGACCAGCTGAAACTTTATTTTGAGCTGACACAGAGGCCATGGAACACACTGTTTACAAAAGCTTGCCATAGCTGTGTACAGCAAAGCTTTCTGCATCATGCTTGAGATGCAATGAATTTTGAGACAAAAATATTACAAAGTTAAAGATACAAAGTTGAGACTGCCTAGTCTCATTTAGAGAGTAGATATATTCAGGAAAGATTTTCGAGGAGTTGAAATATAGTTTTAATATCTAATGATAAGATCAGAATTATTTAAGTCAAATCACAGTCTCTGCTAGTAATTAGTTGAATGAATAGTATATTCAATAGCCCAAGGCTAAAATAGGTGTTCTGTTTTTGATAAGAAATTGAAAGAGGTTCCAAATGGCTGAAATTTAGAATGGGAGGTAGGAGGGTAAGAAGAGTCTCTTTGGATTTCTATGTCAGATTCTCTAATTCCATTACAGCACAGAGTCTACCTGTATCAAACTATTCATTCAACAGATATTAAGACCTTCCATGTTTATGATTCCAGCCTTGTTGTTGAGGTAGAACTTTAGACCAAACAAATCATTCTCTTCTTTAAGTGTACATTCACTCCATTTATTTATTTATTTATTTGTTTGTTTGTTATTTATTTATCCATTTCCTTGTATATAACCAAATGTCAATGATATCAGAACAAAGATAGATACCCTATGCCATTCTCTAAACAGTTAAAGGAATCTAAAAGTTGGTCTACATTTGTTTCCTACATGGAAGGATGAATCAATGAAGTAAATGTTGAGAAAGGAGCCTAGAGAAGTGACTTGGATTTTATCTCATGAAGCTGCTTGCAAACCCAGTTAAGAAAGCTGAGTTTCATTTTGTAGGTGATGCACAGTCATCCATTTTTTTCTTTTTTTCCAATATTTATTTATTTCTTCAAGTTACATCTTAATCACAGTCTCCTCCCTTCTCCCCCTCTTTCCCCTCACCCTCTTATCTGCTTTTTTTTAAATTTAAGGTGTATCTTTTTTTCCCCAACACCTCCCCCTTTTAGTCCAACAAAAGGCTTTTTTTCTTATAACGATAAATAAAATACAAAACAATATGAACAATTAGGCCACAGTTCTGAAAATTATAAGGTATAACATACATTCCTAATGTCCAGTTCATACATATTTGCCTACTGATATTATTATTCTATTATCTATCTATCTTGATGAGTTTAAAGTTCTGTACCTAACTAAGTTTCCATCCTAACTTGTACTACCAACTTAAAAACATCTTCTTAGACCTAGAATATCCTTTAAATTCCTAAACAACTTAAAATTTAACTGTGACACTATAACTATCTAGTCTTCACGCACATCAGAGACCTCAGAAGGATAAATATATCTGAATAAACAGGAAGTGCAGAGCCAACAGCTTCCAAAACTAAGAAATGACAGACAACTGACTGCCTGGACAGTCCCCAATTTCTCTTAATGCATTGGAGCATCTATCTACAGCCGTTTGGCCCAATATCTCTGACAGACATTAATTGTAAAGCAGGAATTATGAAGGACTTGCCTACTCTGTCTTGGCAGAGCTAGGCTGTCGACCTACCTGCTTCCAAGTTTTGTCCTTTTCGGATAGCATTCTGTCTACAGTTGAAGCAAGGGATTTCTCTTGCCCATTAACAAGCTTGCCACTTATGCAGCCATTTCTAAATGGAGATTATTCAATGCTCATCATCTACTAGGAGTAGAATGGAGGGTGCTGTCAGGAGCTGACAAGTCATCCAATTTTTTAAGAAAGAAAATATGAACAAAATTTTGCTCAAAAAATTGCTTCTAACTAACACACAAATGAAACAGTAATTTTGAAAGTGAAATAAAACTTATCTTCAGTTTTCAGGTAATGTTGAATACTAGTTAAAAACTAGAGCTTGATTCTAGGTTTGTAGAAGTGTGGTGTGGGTAGATCACTGGTCCTTTATGACCTTCACTTTCCTGATGAATAACATTGAAATTATGATATCACTTCCTATTTTTGAGCAGAGATATGATAAGGATTAAGAAGAATCATATCTTTAAGATATTTACTGTGACTGGTGAAATATGTAGCTACCAAATATTTATCAATGTCTCAGTTTAAAAATATATAGTGATACCAAGAAAGCACATTTCCCATATCCGTTACTATTGATATTGTCATAATTAGCATGTATTATCTTCTTATTAAGTTTTAATTTTTATCTTTTCCTTTCTTACCTACATTGCCATTCATATTCAACTAAAGAAATTGTGCTTATTAAATATTTTGTGCTTCTCTGGCATGTCAATAAACTTTGTGTGGTTTGAACTTTGTCTCCATTCACTTGAATGAGGATGATGTCATGTTGTGGAATGGTCAGATACCTGAATCCTTCCAAAGGTGTCAATATGTCAGAGTATTCAAAGAAAAAGGAGAATCGATATAAAATGGATTCAGTTCCTCAAATAAATATTTCATAGTTTTGAATCTTGTGAAAAAAAAAAAACAGAATAATATTCCAAGCCCTGAAGAGACTCGTCCTTCATCTCTGAGTCAACACATTTATAACAAAGAACATTGTGACAGTGAAGAATGCGGGTAAGCTATTCCAAATGACTGGAAGTAGAGCCCTGTGTTATATCATTAGAAGACTTGCCAAGATGCAGTTGTTAACTGAGTGGCTAAGAGAGGCGCCAGAGTGTCTGAACAAATGAACAAACACATTCTGGCAATAAGGTGAAATATCAGATTTTGAAACTCAACATTTGTGGAAAGACTTAAGGATCATGTGTCTTTGCTTTATTACCAGCAGATTATGCTTCTGTGATGCACACTTTAAGTAGTTACCTCGACGAAATGTAGAATCAAGGGATTCTTCTGGCAAGGGAGTCTTCATGAGATATTTTCTAAATCAGGTTAAATGTGACATATCTGTGTGGTATTATCTTGTTAGGTTAATTGAAGGATGTCTTATTTTGTTTCCTATTGTCATAAGCACAATGAAGAATAAAAAATGGGAGAGAAGTGTATTTCTTTCATTTTACTGAAGAAAATTCATGGCAAGAACTCAAGGCAAGAACCTTTAGACAGGAACTGAAGTAGGATCCATGAAGAAATGTTCTGTGCTAGCAGAACATTCTAGTGGATAAATTATCTTGCTCCTTTATTCACCCCAGGACTACCTACCCAGGAATGCCACTATCCACAGTGGGCTGGCCCCTCTAACATTAATCATTAATCAATATCTTAGAAAACTTGGAATAGCTCTACCTCAAGACCCAGCCATACCACTTCTGGGTATACATCCAAATGATTCATCACCAAGCCACAAGGACATCTCCTCAACTATGGTCATAGCAGCTTTATTTGTAATAGTTAGAAACTGGAATCAACCAAAGATGTCTTTCAACAGAAGAATGGATAAAAAAAAAAAATCTGTGATACATTTACACAATGGCATACTACTCAGCTATCAGAAACAAGGAAATCATGCAATTTGCAGCCAAATGGATGGAACTAGAAAAGTTCATCATGAGTGAGCTAACACAAATCCCGAAAGATATACATAGCATATATTTATTCACTTATAATAGGATTTCAGCCATATAGTACAGGATAATCATCCTACAATCAATAGGCCCAAAAGAACAGGGACATGGACTTTGTTGCCTGTTAGTGGGCCACTCCACCCTAGTGGAACTGCCATGCAGGCCCCTAGTGCAAGAGGAAGCTCTTAGCCCTCATGTGACTGATGAAGTGAAGGGGGCTGATATGTGGAGCCACCCCACACTGGAGTAGAAGGATAGGTGGGAGAGGGGATAGAAAGTGGAACAGTGTGACTGGGAGGGGGTGTAGTGCTGGGGCTGTGATGGAGATGCAACTTGAATTAATAAACAAATGTTAAAAACAAAAAGAAATGCCCCATATATTTGCTACAGGCCAATATGGTGGAGGCATTTTCTCAGGTAAGTTTCTCTCTTTTCATATGACCATCATTTGTGACATACTGACAAAAAACTAACTAGCACAAGATGGTAAGAGGTGCCCACTGTAGGTGGCATCCATCACTACCTAGGCAGGGAATCCAGAATTATAAAAAATGAGCCCAAGCATGCATGCATCCATTGCTTCTTTTTTTAAATATGGGTGTGATATGACCATCTCCATTCAAATTCTGCTATTATGAACTTCCTCAATATGATTAACTGTAACTTGAAACTCTGAGCTGAAATAAGCCTTGTGTCTCTAAGTTGCTTTTGTCAGGTTATTTTGTCACAGAAATAGAAATGAAAGTACAGCAGCCCCCTTAGCTGTGTCCATGCCTGACAGTACTGCTTCAAATCCTTTTAAATGAAAATATTGACAATAGTTGACAATACATATGCCTGACCAGAGAACTTGTCCCTAGAATAAAACAAAAATGAAAACATAACAAAACACCCCAAAACTACCAATCAATCAAACAAACCCCTTACAACCCATTAAGAAAAATAACACCATTTTAAAATAATCATTTTAATTGACATTTAACAATAGATGATATATAAGGGGCAACTAACTCCAAAGAGATAAACGGAAATCACAGTTACACATAGCTAGAGATCTGCATGTTGCTGACACTAAATAATAAGTGATATTATCTAGAGAAGGTGCTAATACCTTCTAAAAATTTGAGATTTTCAAACTTTTCTAGTCTAAGTCTAAACTAATGCAGTCATTTTGACAAATAATTTGGTAGTTTGATATAAAGCCAAATGTGGGTTCACATACATTTGGAATTCTAACCCCTGGTGTTTGCACAAGACAAATGCAGCATGTCTCTACATAAAATGAAGACATTTGTACAAAAATGTCTGTAACAGTTTTGTTCAGAATAACCTCCAACTGAGAACAATTCAAATAATGAAAAATAAATGACTATACACATTCATATATTTTCACTCAATGGAACATTATCAGGATTAAAGAATAAATTACTAATATATGAGGCAATTGGAAATAGTATCATTACTTATATTATTCCTTTTAAATTTTTTTCAAAATAGTATCCCACTTCATATACAAGAAAACAAATGAAACATTGACTTGAATGGATGATAGATTTTCCTAGGAAGGACACAGGGAGCATTCAGGGAGAATTGAAAGCATTCTGTATTATTATATCAATAGAAACGTTGCATTTTATTTCTTGTGAGTGACCACCCAATTAAGAAATTTTCCACAGTGAATGAATGAATGTATTAGGTATCATGGCATAAAAAATAAATATTGAGCAAGTAAGAAAAAGCATGTCATACTAAAGGAGGCCAAGGGTCCTGAAGATGAACAGTTGACAATTCTAGGATAGATAAGGTTGTCTACAATGAACTAAAACATAAATACATGAAATACATACATACATGCATGTGTGTGTGCACACATGTATGTGTCTTTAAACTCCATTTAAGAAAGATAGCAAGAATAGTGAGTGAGTAAAAGATAGTCTTTTTTTTCAGTTAATGACATAATCAAATTTTGAGGGCATTTGTATAGAAAAACATCTCAATGTAATTAGTCATCATAGAAATGCAAATAAAATTATAATTATATATCATTACACATGCATTGGGATAGTAATTATCAACTGGAAGAGGTAAGTCTCAGGGAGAGTCCTGAGAAAGTCATTATGGAAGACAATATAGGCTTCCCTCAAAATATGAAAAGACAGCTAGTATCTCTTTCAGCAGTTCCTTTTCTGGCTACATATCAAAAGGAAATGAAATCAGCATCTTTAAGAGAGACCTGCACCCTTATGTCCATAGCAATACCATTAGCAATAACCAAGTAACCAAAACCTTTGAATTCCTGTTGACAGATAAATAGATAAGGAAATATATAGATGTATTTGACTGCACAAGACTTAATAGTAAAAAGAATAGAAAAACTACAATTTGGAACAATACAACTAGATTCAGAGGATACCATGCCACATGAAATAAACAGATACAGAAAGACAAACAGTGCATGATTTTCTGCTTTACGTGTAATCTGCAACAATAAAACTAATAGAATCACAGAGTAGAATTGTGATTTATAAGGGATGAGGAGGATGGAAATGTATTAGTCAAGGGACATAATTTTTTGGTTCTAAAATATGTTTTGAGGATCTATGTTTAACATGTCTACTATATTTGGTAATAAGTATTGTTTGAGGAGAAAAGAAGGCCTACCATAGGTACCAACCAGTCCAAGCACATCAAGTCTGAGCAGGACTAGGTGTATTTTCTCTCACTGAGGCTAGACAAGGCAGCCAAGCTAAGGAAAAAGGATCAAAAGACAGGCAACATAGTAGTCAGAGACAACTACTGCTCCAGTTGTTAGGGGACTCACATGAAGACCAAGCTGCATATCTGCTACATGTGTATAGAGGGCCTACATCCAGTTTATGTATGCTCATTGGCTGGTGGTTCAGTCTCTGTGAGCCCCCGTGGACCCAAGTTAGTTGAGTCTGTAGGTCTTCTTGTGCTGCCCTTGACACTTATGGCTCCCACATTCCTTCCCCTACTCTTCCATAAGACTCTTGGAGCTCTGTCTAACATTTGGATGTGGGTCTGTCTCTGCATATGCTTGCCTCTGCTGCTGGATGAAGCCTCTCAGAAGACAGTTATGCTAGGCTCCTGTCTGCAAGCATAGCAGAGTATCATTAATAATGTTAGGGTTTGGGTCTCTCCAGTAGGATGGGTCTCAAATTGGACCAGACTTTGGTTGGCCATTCACTGAGTCTCTGCTTCAGCTTTACCCCTGCATTTTGCAGGCAGGACAAATTTGGGGTCCAAGGTTTTATAGGCAGGTTGGTGTCCCCCTCCCTTCACTAGAAATCCTCCATAGCTATAGGAGGTGACCAGCTCAGGTTCCATGTTACCCACTACTATAATTCTCAGCTAGAATCTCTTCCATAGACTCCCATGAGCCTCCCCCATCCCAGGTTTCCAGATTTTCCTAGAGATGACCCTTCCAATGGTTTCCATTCTCTCTCCTAGCCCTCTCAACTTCCCTTCCTACACCTGATCTCCACACCGGCTCTCCTCCCTACTTCCTCTCCCACCCATCCACTCCAGATGGCTATTTTAATTCCCCTTCTTGGTGTGATTCACATGTCCTCCTTTGGGACCTACTTGTTACTTAGCTTCCTTTGGTCTGTGGATGGTAACATGGTTATCTTGTACTTTATGGCTAATATCCCCTGATAAGTGAGTACATACTATGCTTGTATTTCTGGGTCTGGGTTACCTCACTCAGAATGATATTTTCTAGTTCCATCCATTTGTCTGCAAATTTCACAATTTGAGGATGAAATGTTTAATTATCCAAAACATTTATTAATAACTATAAGCACTTATAACAAATATAAACACTTATTGTCTATCTACTTGCCCTAAGAATAACTGTAACCCATATTACTTAACAACTAAACCTATTTATAACTACAACAACTATTATCTAACAGCTAATCCTAACCTTTTAGAAGGAAACAGTCTCTGGGTTAGGTCCTCAGTTTTCAGGGACACCTCAGGAGCACATCCTTTAAGACACTTAACAGTCATTCTTCAAGAATATATCAGACTTATATCCTATAGGGTAAATTGGCTATGGCAGCTTCACTTTAAATGAGACTTGAGGATTTCTTCTCTCTGGAATGCCTCAGCTGTCCATAGGCCAATTTATTCTGTTTGTATTAGCCACTCATCCTGGCCAAAACTCTATTCACTCCACTGTTTGAACTGACCAAACCCCTCTTGGCAATAGCTGAGCCACAGGGTTTAGTCCTTGGCCTTTTTCTGCTTTGCTGAGGCCTTCTCTGCTCACCAGCTTCTTTCTGCCTCAGGGAGAGCTGGCCAAAATTTTTCAGCTCTGTTTGAAATCAGCTTTTCAGTCCGCCAGCACTTTCTCCATCAAATGATACAAGCTGCTTTGCATCTTCTTGTCTCTAGCATGGGAACTCTCTATCATGGGAACTCTTGGGCTCCACCCACTTCATCCTAAAATAGGGTCTCTCCTTCTTTCATCTGGCTTCAGCCTAATCTGGGCTCTGTCCACTTTGCAAGGCTCTTAGCAGATGAAAACAATGCCAGGCCGTAAACCTTGTTTTTAGTCCACATGCTGCTATGCCAAGTGCTCACAGCCAAGCTGATCTAGCCCCATATTAAGAGACTGTATCAGAAGTCCCTAGATATTCAGTAAATCTAATTACATTAATCTAACTCCCCCTTTTTGTTTTTAATAGCTGAGTAATATTCCATTCTGTAAATGTACCATATTTTTAAACCATTCTTCAGTTAAGGGACATCTAGGTTGTTTCCATTTTCTGGCTATTACAAATAAAGCTGTTATGAAAATAGCTAAGCAAGTGTTTTTGCAGTATGGTGAAGCATCTTTTGGTATATGCCCAGGAATGGTACGGCTGAGTGTTGAGGTAGAACTATTTCCTATTTTCTGAGAAAGCACCAAATTGACTTCCAAAGTGATTGTACAAGTTTGCATTCCCACCAGCAATGGAGAAGTGTTCCCCTTGCTCCATATCATTGCCAGCATGAGCTGTCACTTGAGTTTTTATCTTAGCTATAAGATGGAATCTCAGAGTTTTTTGATTTGCATTTCCCCGATGACTAAGGACATTGAGTGTTTCTTTAAGTGCTTCTCAATCAATAAAGATTACTCTGTTGACAATTCTCTGGTTAGCTCTGTACCTCATTTTTTAATTTGGTTATTTGGTTTGTTGCTATTCTAATTTCAATACACATTTTGGATATCAGCCCTTCTCTGGATGTAGGGTTGGTGAAGATATATTCCCATTTTATAGGCTGTGGCAATCATTTTATATGTGTAGTTACATGAAATTGTGTCATTAACCTTGGATATACCTTAGAAATTTTAGAAATAAATAGAATCAGGTAATGATCAAGGAAGAGAACAGAGTTTATACTTTTTCCCTTCCTTTGAAATAATCTGATTCTACATGATTATTCTCCTTTTGAACCATTTTAAATTAGTTATTTGACTATATCTTATAACTTACGTTAATAATACTTATCCTATCTCCCCCACCTAGTCCCAGATTGACTCTACTTCCTTTCTCATCCAACTTGTGTTATTCTCCCTAATCATAATTATAATTAGATGTGAGGCTTCCCTCAGGAGTGTGGTCAACTTATAGGGAATAATTTTAGAGTGAACTGACCCTTTTTCCTCTATCAGGTACAACTGCCAATACCTCTTCAGTGATAGATGAAAGACTATGTCCAACTCCTTTCTACATGCTATGTTTGGTCTGTCTTTGATTTTTCACAAGTCTTGTGCAGACTCTTAAAATCAGTTTTAATTCATACATGGAGCTGTCATGGTATGGTCAGAAGACACTATTTCCTTATGCTACATACCCTTTATGACTCATAACAGCCTTGCTTCACCTTTTTTAGTGATCCCTGAGCCTTTTGAAGAGGTAATGTAGTATATATGCTCTATTCATGGCTAAATATTTTGCAGTCTCTTATTATCAGAACTATGAGCAGTTGTGAGTCTTTGTGTAAATGATCATGTACCACAAACAGAGCATCTTTGGTAAGGACTGAGTGATGACTTGATGTATTGGAATAATAATGAGTCATTAGAGGTTGATTTATTATTATGCCCATTTAGCAGATTATAGTGGTAGGTTTCCTTCTGATGTCAATAATATGCCTGGTCATAGGTTCTTGGTCCAATAATGGTTCCAGGTGTGGATTTCATCTTGTTGAGAGAGATGTAAGTCCAAACAGAAAGTGGTTGGTTACTCTGATAATTATTATGTTACTGTTGTACCAGTAGGCATGGCTTGCCAGTCAATCAGTATTATAGCTCACAGGATTCACATGTGGTTAAGATTTTGTTTCCATTGTTCAGTGGTAGTATGCATAGTAACTTCTACCCCTATGATACTAAGTAGAAATAAAACTTTCAGATCAGTTCCAATTACTTATGGCTAATGAGATCATATTTCCTAAAGGAGAACATGCAAATGCTACTCTCCTAAAGCAGTATAATTCCTAGAGGCACTCAAAACATTTATTTTTAATTTCCATTAATAAGCAGAGTTCACACCCCTTATCCAAGAAGTTTCTTTTTTTTAATAATTTATTTTTTATTTCTTCAAGTTACATCTCAATCACAATCCCCTCCCTACTAGCCCCTCCAGTCCCACCCTTCCACCCTACTCCCCCTCAACCCCCCCATCCTCTTCTCTTCTTTTTTTTTTTTAGATTAAGGTATTTCTTTTTTCCCCCCAACAGCTCTCCCTTTCAGTCCAAAAAATGGTTCTTTTTCTTATAACTATAAATACAATACAAAACAACAGAAATAAATAGGCCACAATTATAAGAGTTATATGGCTTAGCATACATTCCCAATGTCCAGTCCATATGTATTTGGCACCTGACTTTAACATTCTACTATCTAACCATCTCCATGAGTTTAAAGTTCTATATCTAACTCAGCTTTCATACTAACTTGCCTCATAATTTTAAAAATATCTTCTTAGATCCAGAATACCCTCTTGATTCCTAAACAACTCAAAATTTAACTATGAGACTCTAGCTATCTATTCTTCAACCACCTCAGAGACCTGAGAGGGATAAATATATCTGATTATATAGGAAGTGCAGGGCCTGAAGCTTCCAAAACTAAAAAATGACATACCAGTGGCTGCCTGGACAGTTCCCATTTTCTCTCCATACATTACAGCATCAATCTTCAGCCATTTGGCCCCATTTCTCTGACAGACATTGGTTGTAGAGCAGGAATTATGAAGGACTTACCTACCCTGTATTGGCAGAGCTAGGCTGTCGACTTATCTGCTTCCAAGTTTTGTCCTTTTTGGACAGGTCTGTCTACAGTTGAAGCAAGGGATTTTTCTTGCCAAGAGAATGGCTTACCACCAATTCAATCATCTCCCACTGGAGATTCTTCGATGCTCATCTTCTACTTGGAGTAGAATAGGGGGTGCTGTCAGGAGCTAACATGTCTCGATATCAAAAAATCTTAAGTTAAGAAAACATCCTCGAATGCCATATTCTGCAGATCTCTTGAGGTTTTTGAAGATGCCCTATCTATCTCTCATATTTAGATAAGCAAATATTGCTTGTCTCTTAGCAACTTGATTTCTGAGTAGCTTAGAAAATAACTGTGATAGACTGTCATAGTAACTAACAAAATGACACGTTTTCATGACTATTAGTTTC
>CAJQZJ010032362.1:4082219-4093741 GCA_907164525.1 Lophiomys imhausi | reverse complement strand
AGTTTCCGTTTCTTAATTATCCTAAACAGTTTATGTCGGTTGGTAGCAAGAGGTCAAAACTTGACATTTCATTTTTAAGTATTACTACGAACAGTACCTTTAAGAAGCGTTACCCTTAATTTTGTATCAATATACAAAGATCAATACCAATGTGGCCAAATACAATCTTAATTTTGTATCAATATACAAAGATCAATACCGATGTAGCCCAATATAATCTTAATTTTACATCAACATACAAGGGTCAATACCATTGTGGCCAAATATAATCTTAATTTTGTATCAATATACAAAGATCAATACTGATGTAGCCCTATACAATCTTAATTTTGCATTAATATACAAAGATCAATACCAATTTAGCCAAATATAATATTAATTTTGTATCAGTATACAAAGGTATAAAGCTATATTCAATAATCTGTCCTTTTTTCTTGATCTTTCCTATACTATGTCTATGTCAAGAAGTTTCTTTTTACAGCAGTCAGAGACTACTGTAGAAAGCCACACATAGTCACAATCCAGAGAACAATTGCCTATGAGGTGTCCTTTATATATCAATATATATATACATATGTATATATATATTTGTATATATGATTATGTTACTGTTGTACCAGTAGACATGTCCTGCCAGTCAATAATTATTATAGCTCAAGGATTCACAGATGGTTAATATTTGTGCTTACATTTTTTGTGGTATTATGCATAGCACCTTCTACCTGTATGATATGTATGTGCCAATAATAATTAAAGAATAAATGGTTATGACTTTGAAAGGAAATGGTGGGCATGAGAAAGGTTGGAGGGAGTTGAATGTAATTATATTTTAATTAAATAAAACATAAGAAGGTGTATTTTAAAGCAGATCTTCCAAAGTTCTGTTTAAAATACATGGTTGGATATTATTGTGTGCATTGCCACAGAGAATAAACTGAAAGATCTTGTAGTGAGGGGAAATTTTCACACTTTTATATATTCAGTATTCACAATGGTAACTTGTTTTTCTTCTCATCATTTGATACTTTTTTAATTTATTTTTTATTTCTTCAAGTTACATCTCAATCTCAGTCACCTCCCTACTCCCCCTTCCAGTCCCACCCTCCCACCCTCTTCCCCCTCAACCCACCCATCCCCTTCCTTCTTTTTTTAAGTTTAAGTTATATATGTTTCCCCCCAAAAGCTCCCCCTTTCAGTCCAAAAAATGGCCCTTTCTCTTATAACAACAAATACAATACAAAACAACAGAAATAATTAGGCCACAATTATGAGAGTTTTATGGCTTAGCATACATTCCCAATGTCCAGTCCATATGTATTTGGCACCTGACTTTAACATTCTACTATCTAACCATCTCCATGAGCTTAAAGTTCTATATCCAACTCAGCTTTCATTCTAACTTGCATCACAATTTTAAAAACATCTTCTTAGATCCAAAACACCCTCCTAATTCATAAACAACTCAAAATTTAACTATGAGACTTTAGCTACCTAGTCTTCAATCACCTCAGAGGCCTGAGAAGGATAAATATATCTGATTGTACAGGAAGTGCAGGGCCAACAGCTTCCAAAACTGAGAAATGACAGACCAGTGGCTGCCTGGACAGTTCCCAATTTCTCGCCATACATTACAGCATCAGTCTTCAGCCATTTGACCCTGTTTCTCTGACAGAAACTGATTGTAAAGCAGGAATTATGAAGGACTTGCCTACCCTGTCTTGGCAAAGTTAGGCTGTCGGCTTACCTGCTTCCATGTTCTGTCTTTTTTGGCAGCATTCTGTCTACAGTTGAAGCAAGGGATTTTTCTTGCCAAGAAATAGGCTTGCCACTAATTAATTCAACCATCTCCAACTGGAGATTCTTTGATGCTTTTCTTCTACTTGGAGTAGAATAGGGGGTGCCGTCAGGAGCTGACATGTCTCAATAGCAAAAAAATCTTAAGTTAATAAAACATCTTTGAATGTTATATTCTGAAGATCTCTTGAGGTTTTTGAAGACCACCTACTAATCTCTTATATTTGGATAAGCAAATGTTGTAACTTGATTTCTGATTAGCTTAGAAAATAACTGTGATAGACTGTCCTGGTACCTAGCAAAATGATATGCTTGAATGACTATTAGTTTGCATTTCTTAATTATCCTAAACAGTTTATGACAGTTGGTAGCAAAAGGCCAAAACATCACATTTCATTCAGTTATGAGCCCGTGTTCAAGGCTGAGACACTGACTAAGAAGTTGACAATTCTTAAAGGAGCTGCTCTGTCACAGGTTCAAGGCATAAAACCTGCTTCTTACAATGTGAGTGAGAAAACTGAGGTGGTGGAGAAAGAATGCAAGATCTCAGGTTCAATATGTCAAGACCCACAGAGAAAAGGCCAAAACTAACTAACTCGCTAGCAAGTGGCAATACAGATTCTTAAAAATGTTCATTTATGCTTCAAGTCCTTACTGTTCAGAGTGTGGTCAATGGACCAGTAGTGGAAGCATCATCAAAGCCTGTTAAACTTGTGAAATTTAGGCTCCATCCAGACTGATGAATCAAAACTACATGTTCACCAAGTCATCAGGGAGTCTATATGCACATTAATATTTAAGAACCATCACTCAGAGAGATATTATGCTCATTCATACAGAAACTTTTTTAAATGTATAACATTATTCCAATCTCATCATTTGAATTACCCAGGATAGACGTAAAACATCATTTACACTAATATGTGAGAAAGGTCACATAGGATAATAGTGAGAAAACTTCAAATTCCTATGTTTATGAGTATAGAATAGTGGGTGATAGTAGCTGTGACTAGGTGTCCACCATCATTTCAATTCTTGTAAGAGCTCTTCATATCCAGAATAATGACCCTAATAGCTTTTATATTAGAAAATAAGAAAAGTTGCTAATAGTATGCTATTGTCTTTTCACCTGTCACTATCTTAGATGATGTTTTTATGTGATGAGGGGAGATATTTCTTTTTAATTTTTTTAACATTTATTTATTACTTCAGGTTACATCTCCATCACAGTGTCCTCTTTCCATCTCTCTCAGTCCCACTCTCCCACCCTCTACCCTCTATCCCTTCCATCCCAATTCTCTGGAGTGGATTGTCCTTATATAACAGTCCCCCACCCCAGTTCAGCTGTCATATGAGGGCCAAGAGCCTGCTCATACACTGGGGGACTACAAGGCAGCACCACTAGGGAAAAGTGTCTCATTGACAGGAAACAAAGTCTATGTTCCTGTCGCTTTGGTGCATTGGTTGTAGTATAGTTATCCTGTACTCTATGGCTAAAATCTGATTATAAGTGAATAGATGGCATGTGCATCCTTCTGAGTCTGGGTTAGCTCACTCAGGATGAGCTTCTCTAGTTTCATCCATTTGGCTGCATATTGCATGATTTCGTTGTTTCTGATAGCTGAGTGGTATTCCATTGTGTATATGTACCACAGATTTTTTTATACATTCCTTGGTTGAGGGATATCTGGGTTGTTTCCAGTTTCTAGCTATTATAAATAAGGCTGCTATGAACATAGATGAGGATACTTCCTTGTGATTTGATAAGGAATCATTTGGATGCACACCTGCAGTGGTATGGCTGGGTCTTGAGGTAGAGCTATTCCAAGTTTTCTAAGATATCACCAGACTGATTTCCATAGTGGTTGTACAAGCTTGCACTCCCACCAGCAATGGAGGAGTGTTCGAGGGGTGATATTTCTAACAACTTACATATCACTACAACATCAAGAGGTCATCATTATCACTATCATTTAAAATGGCTCCCAAAAAGAATCTTCATGGAATTAATTTCTAGACACAATGAGTAAAATGTTATAGAAACAAAAAAACTGAACAATTTACTGCTTTAATCTATTTAGAAAAATAGATTAAAGCACAATACATTATTAACTATAAATAAGGTAAAACATCTAAAGCATACATGCATCTGTTTGTCAAGGAAAAGGTATGTGTCTCCAGTTTGGTTGACTCTGAGTGACTTCTGACTGCTTTGCTAAAGAAGCAATCATACCTGCTACAAGTTGTTTAAGCAAGTTCAATTAAATTATTTAAAATTCTAAACTATTCCATCTGGCACAGAAATAAGTTTACTTTTTATATAAGTTCAGCTCCTGCTTGAGCCAAACCAAATTGTTGCATAGAAATTCAAGGTGGATCATATTCACTTATCTTTGTGGAAACAAAGCTGCCTACACTGTTAAGCACCCACAATCTTAATATCATTCTAGAAGAAAAAATTGCAAAGAAGAACCACACAGCAGACTCATTTTCTTTGCTTAATTTGACAGATAGTGTGAATGAAAACAAGAAGGTGGCAGATTGAAGACCTAAGAGTACAGTAGAGTAGAAAATACATTGGATCAAGCTCTGAAGTATTGCCTTTAATCCTTAGTGAGGCACAGACTTATATTTGTAATCTTGAGAAAGTCTTTCTATTAGTTAGCTAGTATTGTATAATAAAGACCTACAAACCCTCAATGTCTTAAAATAATGCGTGTTTATTTCTTACTTAAGAACCTGTATACATAAGTAGGTTGGAACTCAACATATGCAGTTAGATGTTACCTGGGTTTGGATCAGTAGGGAAGTGTGACTATCAGTTTTCCATACACACATCTCATTTTCTTTGAGAAAACATTGCCTAAGACATATCCTACTCAAGGCAAATACCAAACACACAAAGGAACAGACTCATCCACACATGCTCATTCAAGTCTTGGTATCATTTCTCTAGCAAATCACTGGCCAAAATGAATGATAAAAAGTGCTATACTCTAGAGGAGAAAGGAAGTTAATTTTGTCATCATGAATCCAGGAGATATATGTGGATGAACAGTAATTTAATCCACAATTTCCCATGAAGTGAGGTAGATACATTTTAGAACTATCCAGGCTATGTATTTTTTTAATTAAATACTTGTCAATATTTTGTTTACATGTATGCATGAACACTGAGAGCCTGATGCCCAAGGAGGCCAGCAGAGTTCATCAGATCCCTTGGAGAAAAAGATACAGATGATTGTAAGCCAGCATGTGGGTACTGGAAAATAAACCTGGGCCCTCTGCAAGAACAGCTAGTGCTCTCAATGGATGAACCATCTCTCCAGCCCCTATTCTGGGCACTTGCAGCTGTGGACACCATTCTACAATTATGGAAGAAATTCCATGAATGCCTGCAGAACTATATACAAACTACTATATATAACAGATTTTATATGTTAAAATATATTAAACCCTGAAGGATAGATTCAGTCATTTCTCATTTAAAATCATGAAACAATTTTAGTTACAAGAAAAAAATATTAAATCCAAAAACTTAACACACACACACACACACACACACACACACACACACACACACACACATACACACACACCATAATAATGACTTTTCTTGAAGGTTTGGTATTGTTGGCCATGTTGTCCTAGCAGATACCCCTCTTATAATTGGCACAACTTTTGAGATTGTAACTTTGCCTCATTTTCATAGACACTATACTATAATGCACTCAACACAGGTATATATTTCTATGAACCCTATGAGCACTATTTACTTATATCCCAGGACTTCAGTTTAATTTATCACTCCTGTATCTTCAGAAACTTACGTGTATCCTATTTATCAAATTAAACAAAGACATTATGTATTGTGTCTAGATTATATGTTTTTTTTTCTTTTTTTGGTTTTTCGAGACAGGGTCTCTCTGTGTAACAGCTCTGGCTGTCCTGGACTCACTTTGTAGACCAGGCTGGCCTTGAACTCACAGAGATCCACCTGCCTCTGCCTCCCGAGTGCTGGGATTAAAGACGTGCGCCACCACGCCTGGCCGATTATATGTTTTTATCATATACAAATAGAAAAGGAGTGTGGACTTCTTTAGAGCTTCCCTGCCTGCCATCCCATGATTGTGAGAATGCTGTGTCTGAGTATGTGGTTAGCTTTTGGACCTCTCTGGATAAGAAAGCAGGTGGTTCTGAGAGATAGCTAGATAGATTTCTAATGAAGACATGGTGGTGGAATTAGAACCCTGTAGCAAGCAGGTCTTTGGAGTGCTCTGCTTAATATGGTTCTCACAGGCATCAAAGAGAGAGAAGGTGATGTTCAAGAAAAGAAATTGTTTAGTTAAGCCAAATATCAGAAAGGTTTTCCTAATAATAAAAACGGCTTTAAACTAACAACTTTTCCCAAGAGAAGTGGAAAGACATTATTTGAAATGGAGCCAAAAGAAGCTTCTCAATAATCCACTGCAAACAAAATCTCAGTTAAATAAGGGTAACATAGTCAAAGGTAGATTGTTTCTTTTCCTTATTGTTTACCTTGACTTAGATTTCGGTTGAGTCATGCAAGCGTGTCATTTTGTTAATTACTATGACATCTATCACACTTATTTTCTAAGCTACTCAGAAATCAAGTTGCTAAGAGACAAGCAACATTTGCTTATCTATATATAAGAGATAGATAGGGCATCTTCAAAAACCCCAAGAGATCTGCAGAATATGGCATGCAAAGATGTTTTCTTAACTTAAGATTTTTTTAAATACTTTATTTTTTTTTCTTCAAGTTACATCTCAGTCACAAACCCTTCCCTATTCCCCCTTCCTATCCCGCCCTTCCACCCTCTTCCCCCTAGAAGTTTCCCCTTTCAGTCCAACAGATGGTTCCTTCTCTTATAACAGTAAATACTATACAAAACAACAGATATAAATATGCCACATTTATGAGAGTTAAATGGCCCAGTATACCTTCGCAATGTCAGCTCCTGACAGTACCCCCTATTCTACTCCAAGTAGAAGATGAGCATCCAAGAATCTCCAGTGTGAGATGGTTGAATTAGTGGCAAGCCTATCTCTTGGCAGGAAAGACCCCTTGCTTCAACTGTAGACAGAATGCTGTCCAAAAAGGACAAAACTTGGAAGCAGGTAAGTTGACAGCCTAGCTCTGCCAAGACAGGGTAGGTAAGTTCTTCATAATTCCTGCTCTACAATAAATGTCTGTTAGAGAAACGGGGCCAAATGGCTGAAGATTAATGCTGTAATGTATGGAGAGAAAATGGGAACTGTCCAGGCAGCCACTGGTATGTCATTTCTTCGTTTTGGAAGCTGTGGGCCCTGCACTTCCTATATAATCATATATATTTATCCCTTTCAGGTCCATGAGAGGGTTGAAGAATAGATAGCTAGAGTCTCATAGTTAAATTTTGAGTTGTTTAGGAATCAAGAGGGTGTTCTGGATCTAAGAAGATGTTTTTAAAATTGTGAAGCAAGTTAGTATGAAAGCTGAGTTAGATATAGAACTTTAAACTCATGGAGATGGTTAGATAGTAGAATGTTAAAGTCAGATGCCAAATACATATGGACTGGACATTGGGAATATATGCTAAGCCATATAACTCTCATAATTGTGGCCTATTTATTTCTGTTGTTTTGTATTGTATTTATTGTTATAAGAGAAAGAACCATTTGTTGGGCTGCAAGGGATAGCTGTTGGGGGGAAAAGATATACCTTAAATTTAAAAAAAAGGGTAGAGGATGGGGGGTTGAGGGGGAAGAGGGTGGAAGGGTGGGACAGGAGGGGGGGAGTATAAAGAGGATTGTGATTGAGATGTAACTTGAAGAAATAAAAAATAAATTATAAAAAAAAGATTTCGGTTGAGTAACAAAGGATCAAATCTTAGGATGGTCCTTGGAGGCCGACAAAATCATGCTATACTCACATGTCTTCTTCAGGCACATTAGTCCTATTCAGATGGTTGAGATGTCTCAAAAATGATCACTCCTTTGTAATATCCATCTGTGACAAATATGCACCCACTACACATGAATGTATGGCCATTACTTTGTGTATGGTGTGACTGTGGAGCCTCAGGCTGTCACCTCATATGCCCTATAGAATTCAGAAAAAAATTACTTTCTGCTCTCTCTGCACACAACTTTTTTTTCTCCTGGAAGTATTTTGGGATAGTAGTGCTTGTTATTCAATTATTTAAGACAGAGTGTTTGCTGACAACTCAATATTCTATCTTTTCTTCTCTTTGAATAAGAAAGTGCAAACTGTGCAAAGGAAATAACTGGCTTGGCATTGGGTAGCAGCAGAAAGCAAGCAAACAAAGAAAAAGTAAGCACAAATGGCCCTGTTTTCTCCCACTGAATCATCCCAGGTGTTAAAGGTGATCAGAGAAAACACTCTGAAAAAAAGACTTTCAAGTGCTACATCCAATATCCAATATATCCAAATCTCTCAGCAAATTGCCATAATAACCGTGTGAGCACCCTTGGAGTCATCTTATTGCCATAAAGAGCAAATTTGATTAGCAACATATAAGAGTGTGAGCTGATTCTGTCTGTAATAATCTGTTATTCAAAGATTTACCACACTCATTCACTGAATAACATTTACTATGCATTATTATTAACATTATTCTAAAGACAGAGAGACTGACAAGTTTGTATATGTGCGTGCTACAGGTTTACTATTGGTAGCCCCCAGTCTCCAAATTCAGTCATGTCTCTTTCAGTATTTTGTACCCTTCCAGTTTCTCACCTTTGGTAAGCATTTGATAATAGTATAATGAGTTAGCAAATATCAACTTGTAGATTACGGAGGATGTGATTAAAACAATAATGTAAGCTGTAGAAGGAAGGATGCAGGGAAGGAACAGAAAAATGATTTCAGAGGAGACAAATATCTCAGAGAGCATTCTCCATCTGTTGAAAGACTCTCGAAGTTCAGTTTCAAACAAGGAACTCATACAATTCACTGCCAATGGAAGGAACTAGAAAAGCTCATCCTGAGTGAGGAAGATGCACATGGCATGTATTCACTTATAACTGGATTTTAGCTATATAATACAGGATAACTATCTGACAACCAACAGACCGAAAGGAACAGGAACATAGACTTTGTTACTTGTTAGTGGGACACTTTGCTAGTGGATCTGCCATGTTGGCCCCCAGTGCAAGAGGAAACTCTTAGCCCTCATATGACTGCTAAACTGAGGGCAACTGATATGTGGGGGCACCCTACACTGGAAGAGTAGGATAGGTGGGAGAGGTAGGAGAGGGTGGGAGAGTGAGAGGTTGGGACCCAGGGTGGGTGGAGGGTGGAGGTTGTGATAAGGATGTAACTTGAAGTAATAAATAAATGTTAAAAAAAAATTTGTTGTAGACATGAGCCACCAAATAGCATAAGTAAAGAGGTACTTTCTCATTTTTCTCAAGCCTATGCAGTCCTACATAGGAGAGGAAGAAGGATACAGAAAAGAAAAAGTAGGAAGTCCCTGGGGCTAACCTCCAAAACCCATTAAACAGGACCATTTATCAGCTTGTAATCTCTTCCCCTAAATATCGGAGTTTTCAGTTATTCTTCAAATAACCAAAAAGAAGGGCGGAGAAACACCTTCCCCACCCTCTGGGCATGGGATGTCGCTCTCTTAAAGTGACTTCCTGCTGATTTGGGTTGTAGTACACCTGTTTGGGGCCCGAACTCAAATGGAAAAAATGGTTAAAAATGTTAGTACACTCCTTTTATGTTCAGTCCTTCTGTTCTCAGCTGTTTAGATGACCTAAGGGGTTTGTGGGCAGAAGCTGATCTTGCAGGCTTCACTGAGGTTCCTGCCGGGGCATTGTGTAGAGCTGAGCAGTCCCAGTGACATTGGATTGCTGTGGTGGTTGCAGGCCCCCGATGGAGACAGCTATTGAGGAAGTCTGCCAGGCAGAATCAACTGGGTCACTCGTCCTCCTTGGTGCCTGATTCTGCTCTCTGCTGTGGTTTCCGCTGTCCAGCCATCCCTGGGCTCCCCTAATGGACGCTTCGATTCTCCTGGAAAGATAAGAGCAGAGCCCTGCCCCAATCCCAACCCTGGGACAATTGCCCTCTTTTTTTTGGGGGGGGGGGCTAGGTAGTACTCCTGAAGCAAATTTGGCCTTCCGACAACATACAAAGCATTATCTTTCAATCCGGGTTAAAGAAGAAATCATTCTGTCACCTTGGAGCTAAACCAGCTCTAGTGTATATATTTTGAGATCCCAAAGGACAATCTGCCTGCATCGAGAAGGCCTTTTGTAAGTAGCCTCCAAACCTAGGTCCCTCCAAATCCCATGTGTGTGTCTCTGAACTCTAATTATTGGGATCAGACACCTGTGTTTCCCATCGGAAGGGATCAAAGATGTGTTCCACCACTCCTGGATCGAAGTCTTTCTCTATTTAGAGTTTGCCCAGCATCAGGCTGACCCTGAGCTCCGGGATCTGCCCGTTTCTGTCTCCAGTGTGCTGGGAGCTGGGACCAAGAATGTACTCTTCTTGAATGGTGGGACCAAGAGTATGCACCCTCACCACCCCGCTCCGTATGACTCCAGAATACATAAGAACACCAACTCTACGGTGCTCCCCCCATCTCCACTGAAGTCAAAGGCATGGCCCAATACCACAATTCTCTTGTATTTTACCTTAGCTCCACGTCTTCTCTACACACAGGAAGGTCCAAGAAGAAGGGGAAGATTATTGAATATGCCCTTATACCTTTGTATATTGATACAAAATTAGTAGGTTATTTGGCTAAAGTGGTATTGACCATTGTTTATTGTGCAAAAATAAGATTGTATTGGATTACGTCAGTATTGATCTTTGTATATTGATACAAAATTAAGATTATAGTTGGCCACAATGGTATTGACCCTTGTATATGGACGTAATATTAAGATTGTATTGGGCTACATAGGCATTGACCTTTGTATATTGATACATAATTAAGAGTATATTTAACCACAATTAAATAGATCTTTGTATATTGATACAAAATTGAAGGTAATGCTTCCTAATGGTATCATACCTAGAGATACTTAAAAATGAAATGTGAAGCTCTGGCCTCTTGATACCAACTGTCTAAAACGGTCTAGGATAGTTAAGTAAATCAAACTCCTAGTCATGCAAACATGTCACTTTGTTAGCTACTATGACAATCTATCACAGATATTCTCTAAACTACCCAGTAATCAAGTTGCTAAGAGACAAGCAACATTTGCTATCTAAATACAAGAGATGGATAGGGCATCTTCAAAAACCCCAAGAGATCTGCAGAATATGGCATTCAAAGATGTTATCTTAAATTAAGATTTTCTTTTTTTTGATATCGAGACATATCAGCGCCTGACAGCACCCCCTATTCTACTCCAAGTAGAAGATAAGCATCAAAGAACCTCCACTGTAAGATGGTTGAATTAGTGGCAAGCCTATCTCTTGGCGTGAAAAAACCCCTTGCACCAACTACAGACAGACTGCTGTCCAAAAAGGACAAAACTTGGTAGCAGGGAAGTCGACAGCCTAGCTCTGCCAAGACAGGGTAGGTAAGTCCTTCGTAATCCCTGCTCTACAACAAATGTCTGTCAGAGAAACAGTACCCAAAGGCTGAAGACTGATGCAGGAATGTATGGAGAGAAAATGGGAACTGTCCAGGCAGTCACTGGTATGTCCTTTCTTAGTTTTGGAAGCTGCAGGCCCTGCACTTCCT
>CAJQZJ010032362.1:4016150-4081819 GCA_907164525.1 Lophiomys imhausi | reverse complement strand
TTTAGGAATCAAGAGGGTGTTATAGATCTAAGAAGATACTCTTAAAAGTGTGTTGCAAGTTAGTATGAATGTTGAGTCAGATATAGACCTTTAAACTCATGGAGATGGTTAGATAGTAGAATGTTAAAGTCAGGGGCCAAATATGTATAAACTGGACATTGGGAAGGTATACTGGGCCATTTAACTCTCATAAATGTGGCATATTTATATCTGTTGTTTTGTATAATACTTACTGTTATAAGAGAAGGAACCATCTGTTGGACTGAAAGGGGAAACTTCTGGGGGGAAGAGGGTGGAAGGGTGGGATAGGAAGGGGGAATAGGGAGGGGTTTGTTACTGAGATGTAACTTGAAGAAAAAAAAATAAAGTATTTAAAAAAAAAAAAGAGGTACTTTCTGTAAGTTATCAGGAAGGAACATCCCAATAAAGTCCAGTGTCACTAAACTGGAGTGGACTCTGAAGTGTTAGAGGAGTGGTGAGAAAATAAGAACTGTCATGTGTGCTCGTGAAGCTGCAAACTGGCTGGTCCAGGCACTTTTAGGGTAATTTGATGGCATTCCTTAAAATTTTAAATGATAAATATCATTATGGTTGTAGAATTTGTAATCCTAGAATTTATGCTGGAGATACTAAATGGCTTTTAATAGAATACACATTCAAGTAATTCATATAAAAACAAACAAGCAAAAGAGAAGCAAGTGATACCAATAAGAGAGTATTTCAAGTTAAATCTGTCTATATAATCTCATTAAAAATTATCAAAACAAACATGATTTCTACAAAAGCACAGAGAGTTAATTAATGAACATACCATTCCCAAATGTGTGGGGTGAACTGGCCAAAGCAAAGCAAAAAAATAAATAAATAAACAGAACAAAACAAAGCAAAAAACACGCAAACAAACAAAACAACAACACAAAAAACCTTAACATTTCTAATGTGCCTTCTGTAATGAGTTGGGACATTCATGTGAGCCTAGTGTGCTTCAGTGGAGGGAGTTCATTTATGCACTACAGTCCTTTCCACACATGCTCTGTTACAAGCAGTTCATTATATAACTTCATGTGCCTCATATCCCATTACCACATTAAATCTGCAGCAAGATCTGTGCATCATTTTAACATTTCAATGAGCCATGGGGTGCCTGCAGAGACACTGGCCAATGGTAGTGGTGCTGCCAACTTTAGTTAGCTGGTGCCAGAGAGTTTGTAGCTTTATTCTTTGTTTATTTGTTCATGTTGTTTTGTTGTTGCTGTTCTCATTTGCCAGCCTTATAACTTATAAACGTTTTCACACAGTTTCTAGATCTGTCAGGCTCTGCCTGACTCTCCTTCCTCAGGATAAGAATTGGTTCTATGACAAAGACAACAATTAGTTTGTTGTGTTAGTTACTTTTCACTATGTTGTGATAAAAGTTCTTTGACAAAAGCAACTTGTGCTCATTCAGCAGCAAATATACAAAAATTGGAATGATAAAAGGTTAGCATGTACAAGGATGGCTTATTTATGTGGTAATGCATGTTTTTATAGAAGACAGTAAACAAAGGATTGAAGAAAAGGTAAAAGATTCAATCAAGAAAATGACACATCATAAGGACATCTCCTCATCTATGTTCATAGCAACTTTATTTATAAAAGCTAGAAACTGAAAACAACCCAGATGTCCCTCAACTGAAGAAGGAATAAAAAAACTGTGTTACATTTACACAATGGAATTCTACTCAGCCATCAGAAACAAGGATATCATGCAATTTTTAGCCAAATAGATGGAACTAGAAAAGCTCATCCAGAGTGAGCTAACCCAGACTAAAAAAGATGCACATTGCATCTATTCACTTATAATTGGATTTTAGCCATACAGTATAGGATAACTATCTCACAACCAACAGACCATAAGGAACAGGAATATAGACTTTGTTTCCTGTTAGTGGGACACTTTCCCTAGTGGTGCTGCCATGGAGGCCCCCAGTGCAAGAGGAATCTCTTAGCCCTCATATGACTGCTGAACTGGAGGGGAGGCTTATATATAGGGACACCCCACTCTAGAGAAGTAGAATAGGTGGAAGAGGGGACAGAGAGTGGGAGGGTGGGACCATGAGGGGTAGAAAGAGGGCAGTGTGATGGAGATGTAACTTGAAGTAATAAATAAACTTGAAAAAAAGAAAGAAAATGAGAAGTGTAAATACATTCACACAAATGTCACCTGCAGCATCTTTAGGATACCATAGAAAGAACAAATCTATGAATTGTTGGAATAGAATAAAGAGAAGAATTCCAGGTCAAAGACATGGAGAATAAATTTGACAAAATGATAGAAGAAAATTTCTGAAATCTAGGGAACCATGTGCCTATACAGGAACAAAAATCACACAGAAGTTTAAGGAGTCTTAGAAAAGAATTTCTCTACAGCATAATTAAGACTGTAAATATATGGAACAAAACAAGGGTATTGAAAACTGCAAAAGAGAAGGCCATATTATGCATAAAGAAATGTCCACAGGAATGACAGATACTTTTTCACTGAAACATTGAAAGCCAGAAGGGTGCAAGCAAGATATTTCAAGTTCTGAAAGCATACAGGTATCAAGCCAAAACCTTTAATCTGGCAAAACTATCATAATTTAAAGGGAAAGAGAAACTAAAAGGATTTATGACTACCAAGCCATCCCCAAAAGAATACTGAAAGGACATATTGGAGTGAAAACAAGGATAAACATGTCCAAGAGGCTACCAGGAAAAGAAGCAATGCTTAGACAGTTGTGCAAGTAAGGGTAAGAAAATAAACAGTATAAAACAGCAGAATTACAACAATCAATACAGGTTTATAAATAATTACTTTTAGTATTAGTGGTCTAAATTCTTCAGTAGAAGGAAGCAGGTTAGCCAACTGGATTAGGAATAGGATCCATCTTTTGTTGTCTACAAGAAGCACACCTCCCCTTCAAAGACAGACATTAACCTGGAATGAAACAAGGAAAAAATATTCCAACTAAATAGAATAAGGAGACAAGCAGGTATCTCTTATTCTGTCCAGTTCTGGATACCCCAAAGACCACCTAGGAGCCAACTCCGATGTAAATACAAGAGGGTTGTTTATTCAAGCTCAGAGCTTGGACTTCCAACACTCACTGACACAGCAGTTCGAGTCGAGAGCCCACAGACCCAAAAGTACAAATTTATATACAGACTTAGACAAAGAAACAGGTCCTTTGCCATATGATTGGATGTCATTTGGGTAGCTAGTCATGTCCATTTCTGATTGGCTCGTTGTTACTGACTAACCAGCTGAGGTTAGCTTGACCATCAGAAAGTTTGTTAAGACTTTTTGGGTGCTTTCTCAGAGTGAGCTGTCTGGTGATGATGAGGGAACACCCCTGGAATACAAGGTCGGGTACATTTTGTTGTTGTTCTGGAGCTGGAGGTCAGCTCTGAGTCAAACTTAGTACAAAATGGAATCTTTTTCCAAGATGGATTCAGTCAGGCTTCACACTCTATTCTAATAACTGAGATAGATATTAAATCAGAGCTAATTAAAAGAGATAAAGAAACGCACTTCATCCAGACCAACAGAAGAATCCACCATGAGTACATTACAATTCTAAACACACATGCACCAATTAAAGTGCATACCTCTAGATTTAAATTAACAGGTTAATCCCAATACATAATAGTAGGTGACTTCAATCCTCCATTTTAAGGCATAGACAGGCATCCAGACAAAATAGAAATAGAGAAACATTGGATTTAAGTGACAGCATAGATGAAAATTAACCTACCCAATAACTACTAAATATTTGACCCAAACTATACACGACATACATTCATTTCAGCAGCCCAAGGACAATTCTCTAAAATAGGCTACACATCAGGATGCAAAGAAAATTTCAACAACCACAGGACAATTAAAATAATTCTGTGTATCTATGTTAGCATGATGTCATAAAATTTGGAATCAATAGCAAAATAAACTCCAGAAAATATACTATTTTATAGGGTTTAAACAACACATTATTAAGTGATGCATTGTTTATGTAAGAAATCAAGAAGGAAATAAAATTTTAAAATACTGTCAGTTAGTGAAAATGAAAATAAAAGATCTCCAAAACTCTGGATACAGTACTAATAGGGAAAGCAGTCCTAACAGGGAACTGTACAGCTCCAAGTGCCTACGTACATTACATACTCCAGTGAATGCAAGTACATAGTTTAATGATGTACCTTAAGAGTTTGAACAAACCAAACTCAAAATATTAGACTGGAAGTAATGAGTAAAACAAGGGCAGAAATTAATGAAATGGTAACAAACAACCAAAAATTACAATGAATTAATGAAATGAAAAAAAAATTTCTCTTAAAAAGATACACAAAATTAAAAATGCTCAGCCAAATTAACCACAAGAGAGAATACAGAACTTAATAAAAATTAGAGTTGCAAAGACAGACAAATTATACTGATGAATTTTTAAAAAAATCATATAAGGATATACTAAAAACCTATCTCTATGGATTTGGAAGGGTTAAAAGAAATTAATGAATTTCTAGACGAATTAAACCAACTACCATTAAATCAAGATGTTATCAATAATTTAAGCAGATCTGTAACATGAAGGATATTGAAGCAGTCATAAAAACAACTCTCTGGATAAAGAAAATCTTAGGTCCATATGGATGTGGTGAAATCCTGCCTTCAAAGGAATTTATTTTATATTGTAGAAATATAAGAGATATGCCAAACTCCTTTAAAGAAGTGAGTTTTACTTATACTAGAACCATATAAAGGCACAATGCAAAAGGAAAACCAATGTCTAAATGTCTCAAAACTTCTAACTTCAATCACAATAAGGCCACTGCACAGAGGACATGTAAGTGTGTTGATGAAAGATATAAGTATAGGTGGGAATTTTCTGGACCATCATTGTAACCGAACTTTTAAATTATTATTTAACACTTATTTATTACTAAATTCACTTATAACAAACACCAACCATTTCTTAACTATTAATCCTATAAATTCCTACAACCCCTTTAACCTATCCACTAAACCTATTGATAATTATAACAACTACTTTCATAACCTTTTAGAATGATACAGTCTCTGGGGCAGGTCCTCAGTCGTCAGGAACACAGTCTTTGTTGTAGATTCTTTAACGCACTTAGCAGTCCTTTTTTTGGATCTCTCAGATGCAGGTTTGTCAGGGTAAGTTGGTTATTGTAGTCTCACCTTAAATAAGGCTTCATGCTTTCTTCTCTGTGGGAGACCCCAGCCGTCTGCAGGCCAACTTACTACTTTTGAATCAGGAACTCAGCTGCTCTGCCTCAGTCCTTAAAGCCAGGCACAGTTTCCCCTAGGCCACTGATCAGACAGATCAAACCCCTCCAGGCAAAAGCTGAGCCACAGGGTCCAGTCCTTGGCCTTTTGGTGTCTTGCTCAGGCTTTCTTTGCTCACCGGCTTCTTTCTGCTTCAGGGAGAGAGCTGGCCATCAATGGCCAGCCCTTTTTTCAGCAGGACTCTTGGAACCCTCTAGCATCAGGGGCCTCTTCCCTTTCTGGGCTCCATGCACTGTCCTCAAATAGGAGGAACTCTGTTTCAGCTTAATTTGGGCTCCGCCCACTTAGCAGCTGAAAACAATGTCAGGATAGATACTTTGTTTCTTCAAGTCTATTGAGTCTTTCCTGTTTTTCCTGACTTCAACCTTGTTTTTCAGTCTATTGAGTCTTTCCTGTTTTTCCTGACTTCAACCTTGTTTTTCATTCTATTAAGTCTTTCCTGTTTTTCCTGACTTCATGCTGATAATGCTCTTCAGGCCCCGAATTAAGAGACAGTATCAGAAACTCCTATATATTTTCTAAATCTAATTTATCTAACCCCTACATATCCCCCTTTTAGTAAAATAAAAAATAAATCTACATAATATCTACATATACAATGTAAATAAATTGTCTATGTACAATACATAAACTAACTTTAAATTCCCCATACTTTCACTTTTGTTTTTCTTCTACTCGTCCGAATCACAGAACTTTATTGCTCCCTCCAGAGACCTTATTGCCTCTTTACCGAGGTCCTAACCTTGGTCCCACCTTACCTGGAACTTACCAGTCGACTGCCCTGACTGCGAGAAGTTCTGAATCATTCACCCGCGGAGAGGTTCCCCGTACGGGCCACCACTTGTCGCATCCCTCTGACCAGCAGGAAAGACACAACCACGATTCTTCTTCAAGCAGTTTATTCAGGAACCTTGTACATCTGCTTATCTCCTCTCTTCCCCCAAGCCCTTATATGCCTACTCAAACCCAATCAGATCATGCCACCTAGCGATCCAAGATAGGCTCACAAAAGGAGGAAGCACACTGGGCTAGGCAGCCGCTACCAAATAAGGCTTGTTTACAGCTAAGCTTGAGCTTTCTGGCATTAAGCCAGGCGCCGTCTTAGGGTTGTGGATCTCCACCTATACAGGCTCCCTCCATTGGATTTACGAACACAGAGAAAAACACTGCAACTTTTCTGAGCAGCAGGATATGCTTCCAGCAGAGCTGCAGCATACCAGAACCTGGAAAACAGTGGTCCCAAATTGCCAGGCTCCAAAGCCAGACCCATACAGACATAGGTGGAGCTGTGAGAGTGCCAGAAAGGTGGGAGGCCTGGTTGGAAGGCAGATCTGGTCTCCACAGGGTCCAAGCCCTGGGCAAAATGTGGGGTTATTATAGACCCCTTTGCGAGTTCTGGCCCTTCCAGAATAGTACCACCTCTGACTCAGTGAAGTTTTGGCCCAGGGACACTGCTGAGGGACTGACCTTAAGGGAATGGAGTCAGGTCCTTTCAAGACTCCAGCGAGTGGCCTCAACGCACAAACTTGGGACCTCCAGAACTCACAGAATCCATGCCTGGGCACACAGGACCACACCAGCACAGCCTCTGCAGGCTGAATACTTAGGATGCAATATAGAGAGCCCTGACTTGTGAGCAGTGAAACAACCCGGGGCCATTCCTCCTTGCCTGGGAGTGGGCTTTACCATCTCATAGTGCTTCTGGGTATTAGATGCACATTGACCCTGAGAACCCCCTGCAAACAGCTGAAGAGGACTACAAACACAATCCTGACACATAAGCTGCAGGGGAGCTACAACCCCACCCAACAGTCTGTGGCCTACCAACCTACACTCTCTATCAACTGTACAAAGACCAGTTGAATCTCAGAAACCTACAGGGACACAACCCACTATATCTCCTCACCTGAGTCCCCAATTGAAACAAAATGGGAAGGGGTGAGCTCTGGGAGACACACTGAGAACCTCCACACAAGGCCACATCCAGCCACTGGAAAGCGACAGATCACCAAGGGATAAGACTGCTACACTAAAGTGCGCCCTTGAAACCAAACCCAGCAGGCACCAGGAACAAACGGCTAAGAACAACCAAATGGCTAAAGGTCAGAGAAAAAAACAGAAACAACAGAAGTCAGGGAGATATGACTCCAGCAAACCATGCTAATACAGTAAGTCCTGACCACTTCACCACAGCTGAAACACATGAAAACGATGACAATTCTACATTATGGAAAGTGATAGAGTCCTTTCAAGAAGAATTTAAATCTATGAAGGAATTCAAAGAATCCACAATTCCACAAATGAAAGCAATGGATAATAACATTAGAGAGCTCCAAGCCAAAGTGGCTTAACTTTAACAGGAAAAAGACAGGGCAATGAAAGATTTCCACGCAAAAAGACAAGCAAATTGGAGCAGGAAATGTACAAAACGAATAAAATGATTCAAGACATTAAAATGGAAATGGAAACAATAAAGAAAACACAGTCATAGTTAAGAGTGGTAATGGAGAATCAAGGGAAGAGAACAGGAACTATAGATATGAGTATCAAAAATAGTATAAAAGAGATGGAAGACAGGATCTCAGGCATGGAAGACTCAATGGAAGAAATCAGTAAAACATCAAAAGAAAATGAGAAAGCCAAAAAAGCTCTCACCCATAATATCCAAGAAATCAAGGACTCAATGAAAAAACGGAACCTAAGAATTATAGGCATAGAGGAAAGAGAAGACTCCTGACTCCAAGGTCCAGGAAATATCTTAAACAAAATCATAGAAGAAAACTTCTCAAACCTAAAGAAAGAGATGCCAATAAAAATCCAAGAGGCTTACAGAACACCAAACAGATTAGATCAGAAAAGAAACTCCTCTCTCTACATCATAATTGCAACTCCAAATGTACAGAACAAAGAAAGAATACTAAAAGCTGTAAGAGAAAAAGGTCAAGTAACATATGATGGCAGACCCATAGAATTACACCTGACTTCTCCTCAGAAATTTTAAAAGCTAGACGGGCCTGAACAGATGTCCTACAAGCCCTGAGAGAACATAGGTGCCCAGCCAGACTACTATGCCCAGCAAAACTCTCTATCAACATAGATGGAGAAAACAAGATATTCCATAACAAAATCAAATTTAAACAATATCTACCCACAAACCCATCCCTGCAAAAGATCCTAGAAGGAAAATTCCAACCCAGAGAAGATAACTACACCCAAGAAAACAGAGGAAATAGAAAACTCCACAGCAACTAAACCAAAAGAACCACAGGACGACCACCTATACCAAAATAATGGGAAATAACAACCCCTGGCCACTAATATCCATCAACATCAACGGACTCAACTCCCCAATAAAAAGACACAGACTTACAGATTGGATCCATAAACAAGACCCATCAGTTTGCTGCATACAAGAAACACATCTCACTAACAAAGATAGACACTATCTCAGATTAAAGGGCTAGGAAAAGGTTTTCCCAGCAAATGGACCCAGGAAGCAAGCTGGAGTATCCATCCTAATATCAAACAAAATGACTTCCAATTAAAGTTAATAAAAAAGACAGAGAAGAGCATTAAATACACGTTAAAGGAAATATTCATCAAGAGGGCATCTCAATATTGAACATCTATGCCCCAAATACAAAGGCACCTACATTTGTAAAAGAAATGCTTCTAAAACTTAAATCACACATCAATCCAAACACTTTAGCAGTGGGAGACTTCAACACCCCACTCACAACTATGGACAGATCATCAAGACAGAAGCCAAACAGAGAAATAATGAGTCTAACAGAGATCATGAACCAAATGGACCTAACAGCTATCTACAGAATGTTTCATCCAAAGACAAAAGAGTACACCTTCTTCTCAGCACCACACAGAAACTTCTCCAAAATCGACCATATAGTTGGACACAAAGATAGCCTCAACAGATACAAAAAAATTGAAATAACCCCTTGTATCTTATCAGACCACCATGGAATAAAGCTGGACTTCAACAGCAAAAGAATCAACAGAAAGCCTACACAAACATGGAAATTGAACAACTCTTTACTAGATGAATACTGGGTCAGGAAAGAATTAAAGAAGGAATTCAAACACTTCTTAAAATCCAATGAAAATGAAGGCACAACATACCCAAACCTATGGGACACAATGAAAGTTGTGCTACGAGGAAAGTTCATAGTACTAAGTGCCTTCAAAAAAAATTGTGACAGCTCATATTAGTGAATTAATAATTGAACTGGATGAATTGGAAAAAAATGGAGCAAACACTCCCAAGAGGAGCAGAAGGCAGGAAATCATCAAACTTAGGGCTGAAATCAACAACTTAGAGACAAAAAGAATGATACATAGAATCAATGAAACCAAGAGTTGTTTCTTTGTGTAAGTCAACAAAATAGACAAACCCTTAGCCAAATTAACTAAAAGGCAGAGGGTAAAACCCAAATCGACAAAATCAGAAATGAAAAGGGAGAAATAACAGATATTGAGGAAATCCAGAGAATCGTTAGGTCCTACTTTAAAAATCTATACTCCACCAAATTTGAAAATGTAAGTGAAATGGACAATTTTCTTGATATATTCCACCTTCCATAGCTAAATCAAGATCAGGTTAACAGATTAAACAGCCTTATAACCCCTAAGGAAATAGAAACAGTCATTAAAAATCTCCCAACCAAAAAAAAGCCCAGGGCCAGATGGCTTCAGCACAGAATTCTTCCAGACCTTCAATGAAGAGCTAATACCAATATTCTTCAAACTCTTCCAAAAATAGAAACAGAAAGAACACTGCCAAACTCATTCTATGAGGCCACAGTCACCCTGATTCCTAAACCACACAAAGACCCAACAAAGAAAGAAAACTTCAGACCAATCTCCCTCTTGAACATAGATGCAAAAATACTTAATAAAATACTGGCAAACCGAATCCAAGAACTATAGTATTTTCTAAGCTATTCAGAATATATAAATTACAGTATAAAGTTGAGTTAGAAGTGCTATATCTTGTTTGGTTGTACTATATTTCTTCTAGAAACTACATATATCAAACAAAAATCCCAATGCTAGAGGTAGGACACCTTCTTGTGAGTTATTAATCAGGGAGGTCCTCGGAGACCCCTCAAACAATGCAGGCTCTTGCCATCCTTCTTGTTTGTTCACCAGAACAAGAGTCTAAGAACCTATTGTTGATAACACCACACCTTGGTTATATGACATAGAGAAATCAAACTGGGATGGAAACTTCCCCTTGTCCCCTGAAGACAAAGCTTTCATAATGGCATAGAGTGTTATGAAATCCAGAGGAATAGAAAAGATTCCACCACTTTTGTGAATTCTATAAATTATAATTTTAACATACCAGATAAGCTGTGACCATTGTTGTAATACTGGCATAACTGTTATGGGGCCAATGAACTATTACTGGGTTGGATTCAAGGCTCACTCCCCAAGAGGGAATTCATGCCTAAAACTCTACATTGAGTATAGGGAACAAAAGAATCTATGGCTGGAGAGGTCACAGGGCCTGTATGTATGTGGAGGGGGTGGGGCACTTATCTGCACTGTTTAGATAATTGACATGAACCAAATTGCCTTATAAACATCTATGTATATATCTAGAGACAAATGCTACTCTCAACTTTAATCAGGTATCCTTCTCTTTAGAATCAGTAGGGATGAATCCATCTAAGACTCTTACTTCTTAAAGATATAAGGAATAAAGCACAGTTGAGTGATCAACCCTAATTAAAATACTTATTATTAACATGTCTGAGATTCAAGGAATATTGTGAAAGTGGATATTGAAAAATAAGGAACTCAGAAAATACTGAGAAAGGCTAAAAAAATGCTATCTTCTAAGTATGGCAATATTTTCAATGATGAGCTCATAGCAGCTGTGGCATTCTGCATTGGGCTTGCATACCATTTGACCTACCAACAACCATTCATGGATGGAAGGATCCTCCCTGCTGAACTGTTGGTTAATTATCAGTTAAGGGGAAAATACCTATTCCACATTGATCCCACCAGACTCCTTTGTGTAACTTCACACCTATAGTCACATAGACATCCCTGGTTAAACTCAGTGACTCAAACTGCAAAATGAAAAGACATGAATATGGGTAAAATATCTGTTCTGTTGAGGGGAGGGGAAGTCTGATGGTGTGGTTGGGGAAAAATATATGAGCAATTAGCATGTGTTATATAAATGCATGATATTGTTGAGAAACAAATTTAATTAAAAACAGGACAGTGAGGTGATTCATATATCTAGCAGATCTTACAAAGATAACATGAGATTTCATCACATAAATGAGAATGGTGCACAATTCAAAACTTGAGAATTATTTACCCATTGCCTATGAGCAACTGAAACTTTACAAGGAAAGTGGTAGATCTGGAAGAAGCTATTCGCTTTTCTTGTTTCCCCATCCTGGAATGCCCAATATTCAAACAATATTTGTCTTTGAAAATTCCTTTCAATCAAGACTTGTTTCCTGTCCAGTGACAGAACCATCTAACTCAAATGAGACTTAGTGAAAATAGTTTAGCATCTCCATAATAAAACAGTTTAGTGAACTTAAAGTGGGACATAACTACCTTGCAATATATACCATGGTTGTTTTCTGTTATACTAATCCATCTTTATATCAAAGCAACCTTTTACTACAAAATGAATGTCATATTCAGGGTTGTGAAATTTCTCATGAGAAGGGTGAAGCTATTCCTTCAAATAATTTTATCTACATACACAGATTCTCTGTATTAGTAATCGTATTTCTAGCATACAGCTGTTGTCTTTGTTGACATTGTGATTTTGCCTTATTTTGAATTTTATAAACAGAGTGTTGCTATGGTAGTTTGGAACTCACCACAAATCCTAAGCTGGATTCAAAGTTGCTGTCCTCTTGAGCATGAAGATTTTTTTAAACATCATGTTACATTAAATTAAAGAACTTTCAAAGTAAAAGTATGTTCACATTTTCATCCTCAACCTTTTCTTCTCTTCCTCACAAGTACAACTTACAATATCACACAGCTTGTAAGCGACAAAGCCAAGACATGATCTGAGAAATTTTAGTGCTGATACTACATGTTTCTAAACCACAATACCAGATGTGTGCTAAGGGTTTAGCATAGAGGATTGACAAAATACACCAAAATACATAGTGCCACATCCCCCACCAGCTTATACTCTGAAAGTAACTAGAATTCAACAAGTGAGTCAATAATTATAGAATTACATATGACTGAATAAAAGAAAGAAAAATAGAGTGTTATGAGGAACACATCAAATCAAGAAAATTCACAAGGTAGTTGGGGTGTTTCAGACTTAGGATGAGTGTAGATATATGCTGTCTTCACATTTGATGGGTTTAGTTGGCATAAAAAAAAGGAAATAAGTGTCAAGCAATGTATAAAGTATTATATGAGTCTAAAAGCCCTTTCAAGTTTTTAAAGATCAAATGGGCCATAAATAGCTATGAAAACTGAGAAATAAAAATTAATTAGGCTGATTTATGTCCATATATTGAACATCTCTTCTCAGAGGCTGAAAATAGATTCTCATTTGAGGACCCATTGAATATTTGTGAAACAATGACCTTCTATTATTCCTGAAGCATAATATAAGTCAATAAATCAAGACACAGGAAAACCAACATGATATCCTGCATTTTCTGTGATCACTGGTGTAAAGATAAAATCAATAACCTTGAAAAACCATTCAAATCACTTAAGAATTAGGATAAAATGACCACATTTGCTGAGTGCTTGAAACATACTTCATACTTGTGGTATGTTGAGATTTTTGTCTACATAAGCTCATCCATCCTCACAAAGTTTTTATTGTCACTGATGCTTCAGAGAAGGTGAAACTGAAAACAGAAGAGAGTATAAAGCATGTCCTAGTTATAAGTGTAGAAGCATCTCCATGTAGAAATTTATCCTGGCAGCCTAATTATACTGTGTGTGTGTGTGTGTGTGTGTGTGTGTGTGTGTGTGTAAAACCCCTGTAATCTCTGTTATTCACTTCTTTTAATTGGTTTTGATTCAAAGAAAGAATCAAAGCACAATGAGATTTAGAGGCAGAAACAATAATGTAAAGAAGAAATATTTTAAGAACCAGAGGAACAGGAAGTTTGATGTGAAGTTGTGTCTCCTAAAAATGTCAGAAATTGTACCCATGAAGTCTCACCAGTGTGGCTACCTAAACATTAAAAAATCATTTGCTATTTTCTTCAGTTTTACAGTGGAACAAGTGTATGTACACTACATTGGTAAAGAATGAATTACTGTTTGAGCTGACTAGGCAGATGACACTGAAAATGGATTAGACCCAAGGATGTCTTCCTAAAGTGTTCTTGAAAGTCTCCTCTCCAGAGTCAGGCTGTCACCTTGACACTGTGACAGGAAAAATGGGATAACAACAAGATAGCCAAGAATAAAGGCATTACGGTATTGGCAACAGCCAAGGGAAAGACCATTTCTATCAGAAACTACCCATGTCTATCTTGTGATATAAAGATCTCCACAGCAAATACAGCTAATAGGATGTTTATCCATGGAAAGAACAGAGAGGACTTTTTTTTTTTCTAAATCTCTATGTAGTACCTTTAGCATTGTATTTTGACAGGGCTTCCTTAGTTATTATTGTTAGATGTTGTACATACCAAAGCGATGATATTCTGCTGTATATCTACTTTCTCTCTCTATTTGCTACTAGTACTTATTTAAAACCAGCAGCACAGCTATGATAGATCATTCTTTGAGCTACATAATAAAGAGATAGAGTTGTGTAAAAGTAGTTTTTATTGAGGGATCTAAAATGGCGCCAACCAAAAAGCATTGTATCTGAGTAGAGGGTGAATGACATTAGTCACTGTGGAGTGAATGTGAGGTCCCTTAGTCAACTGTCAAACACAGACAGTGTCTGAATTTCCACAGTGAACACAGAGACTGGTCACCACAAGAAACAGCTCACACAGCTCCCGGGAACACCACCCTGAGATCACCCAGCTGGGTCACCTATCTGGAGTGGAAAGACAGCCAGAGCAGATCTAGCCCACGAGCAGATGCAGCCCATGGATCCAGCCACAGATCAGCAGCCATGCCTGTCTGCCTGATATCCAGCCTGTATGCAGACCTGTACACCCAACAGGGAAAAATAGTCAGACCCACAAGAGCAAAAGTAAGTAAGATTATCTTTCCAGAGTTCCCATCATGGAGGCACAGTGTGCACTGTAGATTAGTGGCAGAGACCTAACTCAGTCATAGCAAAGCAATTAGGAGCAAAGACTGACTGCAAACAGAGCCCACAACTGTGTGTTCTCCACAAATATTGGAGTAGGTCACTTATCCTAGCACCTAAGCATTTGAGGCAGTCAGCAACAGGCACACTGAGGCTGGCACCCATCTTGAGTGGAGGTCCCTGCCTATAAGGTCAGGCTTGCTGCTGAACCAGAACAACTGTGTCAGTGAGGGGAGAACACAGGCCCAATCACAGCACTACCTGCCTTTCTGAGGAGATCTGCCAGCTCTCAAGTCCTCAAAGGATAGCCCCCTCCCCACTCAAATCCCTATATATTGGTCAATTTAGGCCACAACAAGTTAAGGAGAACTGAAGTTACTCTCTGAGAGCCATTCTATTACAGAAACCTACCCATCATCTGGAGGCAGGCACCAGAATCTCAGGATCACCCAACCCCCAGAAGAAGGAGTTTTCCTGAGAGCCAAGGTCAACTGACATCAGAAACAAACATAAAACACCAGGGTCAATCATATGACAAAAGATCAGCCCAAGAACATGGTCAAAAAAAAAAAAATCCAAAGCAATATGATGTCTCCAGAAACTAGCTATAATGCTACAGACAACTCTAAACACCCTAACATGATTGAAACAAAGGAAAATGACCTTAATCCTACACTTATATTAATAATAGAAGACCTAAGGGAGGAAATCAAGTACCTCAGAAAGCAAAAACAAAATAATGCAAAAGAGGTGATGGAAATGAATAAAGTGCTTAAAGTAATGGAAGACCTGAAAAGGTAAGTTGTAGCAATAAAGAAAATCCAATCTGAGTCATCCATAGAACTGGAAAACTTTAAGAAAAGAAAGGGAACTACAGACACTAGCATCACCAACAGAATACAAGAGATAGAGGAAAGAATTTCAGGCACAGAGGATAAAATTGAATAAATTGATACATCTGTCAAAGAAAATGTCAAATCTAAAAAAGTCCTGACACAAAACCTTCAGGAAATCAAGGGCATTATGAAAAGATGGAATCTCAGAATAGGAATAGAAGAAAGAGAAGACTGCCAGCTCCATGGAACAGAAAATATATTCAACAAAATCATTGAAGAGAATTTTCCAAATCTAAAAAAAGAGATGCCTATAACTGTACAAGAAGCTTACAGACCTCCAAATAGATTAGACCAGAAAAGAAAATCTTCCTGCCACATAATAATCAAAACACTAAGTGTGCAGAACAAAGAAAGAATATTAAAAGCTGCTAGGGAAAAGGGTCAAGTAACATGTAATGGTAAACCTATCAGAAACACACCTGACTTTTCTTCAGAGACAATAAAAGCCAGAAGGGCCTGGACAGATGTCTTGCAGACTCTAAAAAAATCACAAATGTCAGGCCAGACTACTATTCCCAGCAAAATTGTCAATGAACATGGATGGAGAAAACAAGATATTCCATGACAAAGATAAATTCAAGCAATATCTATGCACAAATCCAGCTCTACAGAAGATGTTAGAAGGAAAACTCCAACCCAAAGAGGTTAACTACACACAAGAAAGCACAGGAAGCAAATAGCATGCCTGCAGCAAAACCAAAAGAAAAAAAGCTCATTCACACACAATATCCACCAACATCAAGATGGCAGGAAGTAACAATCACTGATCATTAATATCTCTTAACATCAATGGACTCAATTCTCATATAAAAAGACACAGGCTAGCAGAATGGATGCAAAAATAGAATCCCGCATTCTGCTACTTACAAGAAACACACCTCAGCCAAAAAGATAGGCATTATCTCCAAGAAAAGGGCTGGAAAAAGATATACCAAGCAAATGGATCCAACAAACCAGCTGGAGTGGCCATTCTAGTATCCAATAAATTGGACTTTCAACCAACATTAATCAAAAGAGATGGGGAAGGACACTACATACTCATTAAAGGAAAAATCCACCAAGATGAAATCTTAATATTGAACATATATGTCCCAAATGTAAGACCACCCATATTCATTAAAGAAACACTACTGAAGCTCAAATCCCACATTGAACCTCACACATTAATAGTGGGAGACTTTGACACATCACTTTCACCACTGGACAGATCAACGAGGCAGAAACCAAACAGAAAAATGATGAATCTCACAGATGTCATAAATCAAATGGTCCTAATTGATATCTACAGAACATTTCACCCCAAAACAAAAGAATACACTTTCTTCTCGGCACCTCATGGAACCTTCTCCAAAATCGACCATATAGTCAGTCACAAAGCAAGCCTCAACAAATACAGGAAAATTGAAATTTCCCCTTGTAACTTATCAGACAATCATGGAATAAAGCTAGACTTCAACAATAACAAAAAGAAAAAAAAAACAAAACAAAACAGAAAGCCTGCAAAAACATGGGAACTAAACAACTCTCTACTCAATGACCTCTGTGCATGGAGGTAGTAAATATCTTGGGGTTTCTGATACAGTCTCTTAATTCCAGGCATGAAGATCAACTTGGCTGTGACCAATTAGCTTCTCAGCTTGTGGACTAAAAGCAGGAAACAGGAAAGACTTAATGGTCTAAAAAACAAGGTTGAAGCCAGGTGAAAAACAGGAAAGACTTAATGGTCTAAAAAACAAGGTTGAAGCCAGAAAAAACAGGAAAGACTTAATGGACTAGAAACAAAGTATTTGGCCTGGCATTGTTTTCAGCTGCTAAGTGGACGGAGCCCAAATTAAGCTGAAACAGAGTTCCACCTATTTAAGGACAAGTGGATGGAGCCAAAGAGGAGCTCCCCTGCTAGAGAGCTTCGGTGCTAGCGAGTGTGCTGATGGAGAAAATGCTGGTGAACTGATGGCCAGATCTTCCTGAGGCAGAAAGAAGCTGGTGAACAGAGAGAGCCTCAGCAAGACAGCAAAAGGCCAAGAACTAAACCTTGTGGCTCAGCTTTTTCCTACAGGGGTTTGACCTGTCTGAACAGTGGCCTAAACAAAACTGTGGCTGGCTTTAAGGACTGAGGCAGAGTGACAGAGTTGCTGATATGAAGGAAATAAGTTGGCCTACAGATGGCTGAGGTCTCCCAGAGAGAAGAAAGCCTCAAGCTTTATTTAAGGTGAGACTACCATAGCCACTTTACCCTGATGAATCTGCATCTGAGATATTCCAGAAAAAAAGACTGCTAAGTGCATTAAAGGGTCAACCACAGAGACTGTGTTCCCGATGACTAAGTACCTGCCCCAGAGACTGTACCCTTCTAAAAGATTAGGAAAATTGTTGTAATAGTTATCCATAGGTTTAGTGGTTAGGTTAAAGGGGTTGTAGGAATTTGTAGGATTAATAGTTAAGTGTTTCATTTATATAAGTAAATATTGTTACTAATAAATAAATACTTAATAATTTTTAAAAATTTGGTTACACCTCTGGGTCAGGGAAGAAATAAAAAAGAAATTAAAGTCGTCTTAGAACTCAATGAAAATGAAGGCACAACATACCCAAACTTATGGGACACATTGAAAGCAGTGCTAAGAGGAAAGTTTATAGCACTAAGGGCCTTCAAAAAGAAACTGGAGACTTCTCATACTAGAGACCTAAAAGCACACCTGAAAGAGCTAGAACAAAAAGAAGCAAACACTCCCAAGAGGAGCAAACGAGAGGAAATTATCAAACTCAGGGCTGGAATCAGCAACTTAGAAACAAAAGAACAATACAAAAAAAAATCAGCAAAACCAAGTGTTGGTTCTTTGAGAAAATCAACAAAATAGACAAGCCCTTAGCTAAACTAACTAAAAGACAGAGGGACAATGCCCAAATCAACAAAATCAGAAGTGAAAACGGGGAAAATAACAACAGACAATGAGGAAATCCAAAGAATCATTAGGTTCCACTTCAAAAACTTGCACTCCACAAAATTGGAAAACTTAAATGAAATGGACAATTTTCTTGATAGATTCCACCTACCAAGGTTAAATCCAAAACATGTGAACAAACTAAATAGTCCTAAATCCTATAAGGAAATAGAAGTCATTAGAATTCTTCCAACCAAAAAAAGCCCAGGGCCAGATGGTTTCAGCACAGAATTCTACCAGACATTCAAAGAAGAGCTAACACCAATATTCTTCAAACTCTTCCACAACAAAGAAACAGAGGAATACTGTCAAACACATTCTATGAGGCCACAGTCACCCTGATATCTAAACCTCACAAAGACCCAATGGAGAAAGAAAATTTCAGATCAATTTCCCTTATGAACATGGATGCAACAATACTCAATAAAATACTTGCAGCTTACAAAAAGAAATATACAGTTTGTTTGTTGATAGAAGATAGATAGATAGATAGATAGATTTGTAAATAAATCAATATATGTCTTCAAAACCCTCAGAGGCATACAGAAAATGGAATTTAAAGATGTTTTCATTATTTTAGGAATTGTTTGACTTAAGACAGTCAGCTCCTGACAGCTCCCATTTGACTTGGAATAAGACAATGAGCATCAAAAAGAAATCTCCCATCAGGAGATAATTACTCAAATATAAATCTCCCATCAGGAGATAATTCCTATTGGGCAAAAATGCCCCTGCTCTCTCAACAGACTATATGTAGTCCAAAGACAGACCAGAGCTTAAATGCAGGTAAGTCGATGTCCTGATTCTGCAGAGACAGAATGGGAAAATCCTTTTTATTTCCTCCTGCACAATTTAGTCTGTGAACAATGGTTGGCCAGAAGGCTGAAGATGATGCTCCAACGATATCAAGTGATATTTGGGACTGTCTAGGCAACATATTTCTTTTTGGAAGCTGCTCTCCCATGCTTCCTACTCACTCAAATAATAAATTTATCCCCTCTTATGTCTTTGATGGGGTTGAAGGCATAATAGTTATAAAATCTCAATTGAACTTGAGTTGTTTAGGATTTAAAAGGATATTTTCAAATCTAAATAAAATCTGGGTTTATAAATATAGGATATGATAGAAATTATTTAGGTTCAGAACTTTAGACACACCAAGATAGATAGATGATTTTTTTTCTTCTTCAAGATTGCCTGACACAAATAGACTAAACATTATGTGAATAACTTAATGTTATTATATATGGTTTTCTTGATTGTTTCATATTTGTTCTTATTGTTTTTACTGATGAGTTAAAAATTAAGCCTTTTTATTAGACAAAAGGAGGGAATTGATGGTGCAGTGTTGAGCATTCTAAATGTTAATTAATTGGTCCTGCTTGCTGTCTGTTACTTACATTGACTCTGATTGGTTAAATAAATGCTAAGCCTGAGATTGATCAAAGACAGAGAAAGGTGGGACTTCCTGAGATTACAAGAGAAAGCCTGTGCTTTAGACAGAGGATTAATTCATTCCAGCCAGCATCAGGAAGAAGGAGGACACATGCCATGGGTTAGAAAAAAGAACTTCATTCCACATGGCCAGGAACATCAGTATATCATGGAGAATGGCAGTCCAAGGGGGCGTATGTATATATGAGGTCATATTTGGGTAATAGAATTAAGAGCTAGCTTAGATGGGCCAAGATTGCCCAATTCAGGCCAATACTTGTTAAAATCCACATGTGGTCTCTGTGTGCTCATTTGTAATGGCTGCTTAAAGATTAAAAACCACCAAACCAATTAAGATAAGATAAATACTAATAAACACTTTAATTAATTTTTTTTACAACCAGATCCAAGATCACATCAAAAGTATCATACACCATGATCAAGTAGGCTCCATCCCAGGGATGCAGGGGTGGTTCAATATTAGAAAATCTATCAACATAATCCATCACATAAACAAGCTGAAAGAAAAGAACTGCATGATCATCTTATTGGCTACTGAAAAAGCTTTTCACAAAATACAGCACCCCTTCATGTTAAAAGTCATGTTAGAAGTCAAAGTATCCCTATTTGCAGATGATATGATAGTATACATAAGTGACCCCAAAAATTCCACCAGAGACCTCCTACAGCTGATAAACTCCTTCCCAAGGTGGCTGAATACAAAATCAATTCAAAAAAATCAGTAGCCCTTTTTTACACAAAAATAAATGGGCTGAGAAAGAAATAAGGGAAGCAACACCCTTCACAATAGCCACAAATAATATAAAATACCTGGGGGTAACTCTAAGCAAGCAAGTGAAAGACATTTATGATAAGAACTTTAAGTCCCTGAAGAAAGAAATTGAAGAAGATATCAGAAGATGGAAAGATTTCCCTTGCTCATGGATAGGTAGGATCAACATAATAAAAATGACCATCTTACCAAAAGCAATATACAGAATCAATGCAATTCCTATCAAAATACCAACTCAATTCTTTACAGACCTGGAGAAAACAATTCTCAACTTCATGTGGAATAAGGAAAAAACCCAGAATAGCTAAGTCAATCATTTATACTAAGAGAACATCTGAAGGTATCACCATCCCTGATTTCAAGCTGTACTACAGGGCAATAGTAACAAAAACAGCATAATTCTGGTATAGAAACAGACCAGTTGACCAATGGAATCGAAGACCCAGAAATAAGCCCACACACCTATGGTCACTTAATTTTTGACAAAGAAGCCAAAACCATACAATGGAAAAAGGAACATATCTTCAATAAATGGTGCTGGTCTAACTGGATGTCAACATGTAGAAGAATGCAAATAGTTCCATACTTATCACCCTGTACAAAACTTAAGCCTAAATGGATCAAAGACCTCAACATAAATCCGGACACACTAACATCAGTAGAAGAGAAAGGTAAAAGCCTGGAACTCGTTGGCACTGGTAGCAACTTCCTGAACAGAACACCAATAACTCAGGTACTAAAAAAAAAAAATCAATAAATGGGACCTTATGAAATTGAAAAGCTTCTGTAAGGCAAAGGACACTGTCCTTATAACAAAATGGCAGCCTACAGACTGGGAAACGATCTTTACCAACCCAACATCCGACAAAGGGCTAATGTCCAAAATATATAAAGAACTGAAGAAATTAAACACCAAAAAAATCAAATAACCCCATCAATAAATAGGGTATAGAGCTAAACCGAAAATTCACAGAAGAGGAATCTCTAAAGGCTGAAAGGCACTTGAAGAAATGTTCAGCATCTTTGGCCATCAGGGAAATGCAACTTAAAACAACTCTGAGATTCCATCTCACACCTGTCAGAATGGCTAAGATCAAAAACTCAAATGATAGCACATGCTGGCAAGGATGTGGAAAACAAGGAGCACTCCCCCATTGCTGGTGGCAATGCAAACTGCTTTGGAAATCAATTTGGAGTTATCTTAGAAAATTGGGAATAGTTCTACCTCCAGACACAGCCTTCTGGGCATATATCCAAAAGATTTGAAATGAAACCACAAGGACATTGCCTCAAAAATGTTCATAGCAGCTTTATTTGTAATAGCCAGAAACTGGAAACAATCCAGATGTCCTTCAACTGAAGAATGGATTAAAAACAAAAACAAAGCCGGGCGGTGGTGGTGCACGCCTTTAATCCCAGCACTTGGGAGGCAGAGGCAGGCGGATATTTGTGAGTTGGAGGCCAGCCTGGTCTACAAAGTGAGTCCAGGACAACCAGGGCTACATAGAGAAACCCTGTCTCGAAAAACAAAACAAAACAAAACAAAAACAAAACAAAACAAAACAAAAAAACAAAAAACTGTGGTACATTTATACAATGGAATACTACTACACAGCTATCAGAAATGAGGAAATCATCCAGTTTGAAATCAAATGCATGGATCTAGAAAACCTCATCCTAAATGAGCTGACTCAGTCCCAGAAAGATAAACATGGTGTGTACTCTCCTATAAATGGATATTAACCATACATCACAGGATAACCACCCTACAACCCACAGACCCAAATAGATAGGAACCTAGCATATCTATCCTAGGAAAAATTTCACCCAGCAGTAAGTCATGGAATCTGCTGCAGGTTAGTGGAACACCTTACCCTAGATGGTGTACCATGTCAAGTACCAGTACAAGTGGAAGCTCTTAGCCCTCACATGACTGAAGAACTGAGAAAGTATGATATGTGAGGGCCCACCTCATCTGCGGAGAAGGAGACTACCAAATAAAGGAATAATGAGGGAGGGAGGAAGGGAGGGAGGGAGGGAGAAAAGGAGGGAGAGGCCAGAAGGGGAGGAGGGAGGAAACTATTCTTTAAAAGTAACTTGAGAAAAAAATACATTTTTAAGAAAAGAGTTAATAAGCTTTTAAAAATATAATAAAAATACAATATAAAACTTTCAAACTATAATTTACCAAAGTATACTTGCCTTACTGGCATGAAAGGAAAAATGACTTTAATTTCAGATTGGAATGCTAGACTGCAGATTGCCACATAGCTCACACAAACTTGATAGCAGCTTAAAAAGTTTTTCTTTTCTTTTTTTTTTTGGTAGATATAAAAATATTTTCATGGTTAGGCATTAAAAAGCAGGTAAAAGGTTTAAAATGCTATAAATAATTTATAGGTTACTACAGTTCAACCTGGTTTTCTAAACCTCCAAGAGTCGAAAAATTTGGAGCTAAGGTAAAATATATAAGAAGCGTGGTGTTAGCCCATGCCTTTATCTCCAGCAGAGACAGGAGGATCACTATAGAGTTAGTCATCTTATAAATTCTAGAGTTACAAGCAACAGGGTGGTGATGGTGCACACCCTCATTCCCATCATTTGAGAGAGATATACCCTTAATCCCAACACATTAGAGACAGAAGCCTGCAGATCTTAGAGTTCAAGACCAGCCTGACACAAAGCAAGTTCTAAATAGAGAAAAACTTAGATCCAGGTGTGGTGGTGCACATCTTTAATCCCATCAGTTGGGAAGCACATGCCTTTGATCCCAATACTTAGAATGTAGAGACAGGCACATAGGATTTGGAAGGATTTAAGTTTAAAAGCAACTAACAAAAGGCATGTTGAAATTCAAAGTTATTTGTCCTTTGAGATCTCAAAATATATACACTTAAAGTTTTGTTTAGTTCCAAAATATCAAAATAATTTCTTTTTTATATGTCAGTTGAAAAATAATACTTTTTATATTGCAAAAAAAAAACCACAAAAACGAATTTGCTCCAGGAAATCTATTACCTGCCCTCCCCCCCAAAAAAAAGTAGTGTCCCAGAGTTAGGATTAGGGCAGGGCTCTGTTCTTATCTTTCCAGGAGACTTAAAGCATCCATCTAAGGAGTCCAGGGACAATTGGACAACTGAAACCTCATAAGAAAACAGATCAGACACCAAAGAAGACAAGTAGCCCAGATAATCCAACCTCCCACACTTCCTCAATAGCTGTTTCCTCAAAAGTCTACAAACACACCTCTAGGAGAAATAAGGTCTGCCATTGAGCAGAAACAAGGCCTGATATTAAATAGTGCATGCATGACTGGGCTTCCACATTCAGCTGACCTGAGAGACCTGCCCGGCCTGAGACATGCCTGGAGATTGATGATGCCACACTGGGTAGTGAAACAGGAACCAATGAGGAAGAGCAGTAGCAGCCTGCAGTTTGGGAGCCAATGAGACCCTGGGTGGAGTTTATAAAGGGAACCCCCTCTTTTGGAAATAAACGAGTCTGCTTTTGCCTTTTACCTGACTCCTGGAATCTGAGTCTTGATTTCATGCCAGCTCATTCCTGCTCCCAAGAGTCCTGGCCATTTGTTGGACTGAAAGGGGGAACTGTTTTGGGGGGGGGGAATATACACCTTAAACTTAAAAAAAAGGAAGGGGATGGGGGGGGGGTTGAAGAGGAAGTGGATGGGAGGGTGGGACCAGAGGTTGTAGTAGGGAAGGGATTACAATTGAGATGTAACTTGAAGAAATAAAAAATAAATTGAAAAAGTTGCCTTATTCTCCTAAAGTAATAATCTTGGAGGCTTACTGCCTCTGTCTGCTAACCTAGGAATAGCTATGGAAGCTTCCAGCCTTTGAAAATTCAAATCTAGGCTTAGAATGACTTCAGCTTCTGAGACTTACTGCTGAATAAGATCACCCTTTCTAGTTCTTTCTGAACTCTGGCTGACTGGTTCAACTCAGCTGTTCTGACTCAAACTCATCTCCAAATTAACTGATTCAATCTGACTTCTATCCATTTCTCAGTGGATTGCTCCTGTTTGCCTCAAACTAACTCCAGTATTCTGCTCTGATCTTCTGTCTCCTTCTCATTCTCTGGATCATTCTGTCTTCACCTGTGCCTAGCTTGTACTCTCTTTGACCTCTCTCTGTAAAACTCTCCCAGTAAAAACTGCCTCTGAGTTCTATGAACTAAACTACCACAAACTAAATACCAGTGCACTGCCTCTCAACTCACTGACTCAACCAAACTCACTAGCACACAGAGATCTGCATGCTTCTGTCTCCTAAGTGCTGGGATTAAATGAGTGTACCACCACATCTGTACCTAAGCTTTTCTTTGCCTGAAACTTACTCTATCCCAGGATAGCCTTGAACTCAGAGATCTGCTTGCCTGCCTCCTGAGATTAAAGATGTGTCTATTCCAGCTGGGTCACACAGACCTAGAAGGTCTTTGGATGCGATCTCTTGCCAGAGCAGCCATGTTTGGAATTAAAATTCTTCTATGATTTTTAACTTGTCCTGATTTCCTATGGGATTTGGGTGGAAATTTACAAAGGCCCATAGTTTGACAATATATTTCTAGGTAATATTAATTTATTGCATTGTACTAGTCACACATTTATATTTTGGATTTAGTTCTCTTATAGCAGAATAAATATTTGTTTATTGTTACTATGTCTCATGGAATTGCAAAAGGAAATAAAGTAGATGAAAATCAGCAAGTAGAAGAAAGAAATAATAGAAAGATGTAAGAATAGAAAGAGTTTTGTTATAGGATTTGTGTATGAGTCTTAAGATGGGTGAACACTTTTCCAGGAGGAGAAAAAATTTTTAAAGGCTAAACAAGTTATAAAGATCTGAGACAATTATTTAAAGTATGTAAAAGATGGCAAACACACATATATAATCAATTTTATGTGCTCAGTTTTAGTCCATGTTTTGTATAAATATTACATAAAAGTAAGTAAAATTACCAGACTTGTATAATTGGTTCGCTTGGTGTTCAACAACCATACTTGGAGACCTATACTGATGTGGTCAAAGGAATGAAAAGGGACAGTGTTTTTCACCTTGACTTCCAAGGTCTTCTAGGTTCCAGGTGACTGTGGGGCAAATCTCAAAATGTCACCTACACTAGTGAGTTCTATGTCTTCTTCTTTAGGGATGTCCCTGAGACTATATCAAGTAGACCCTAACAAGGCCCAGTCTACAAAATGGAGGGTCAACAAAGAAATTTTCATCACTGCTTACAAGAAAAATCACAGTTAGGTAAAGCCTTTGACTTATTTTCAAAAGCTGAACAACCCATCTTGACAGTAAAACAGGGACATGGTTCATTGGTTCATTTTGGCCACCTAAATAGTGTTAAGTACCCAACAGGAAAGTATAAACAATGATTAATGATTGGTATGGGATTTTTTTTTTTGTTGGCCTCTTTGTTTGCTTGCTTGCTTTATGTTAATAGTTCAAAAGTCACATTATTCATACATTAGACTTAACTCCATATGAGATGCTATTCACATAACTATTTCTCACTAATGATTATTTTTTGTTAAGAGAAAATCTGCTCAGATATCTCTGGACATCATGACCTTGACTCAGTTCAATCCTGTACAGCCCTATCTGCAGTCAAGACAGATAGACCAATTATTATAGAAGCCATGTCCAATAGACTTCACAATCTCATTCTAGCCATACAACAGCTCTCACATTGCTAAGAGCTGATCCTGGCTTTGTCACTCTTGAGTCCAACCTTGGAGGTGAAGTGAAACAACATAGGCGTGAATGCTTGGATGCCTTTATGAACATATCAAGAAATTCAAATGGAGTCTTTTTTGGGCATTTGTCCTAAATAATTTAATTAATTTTTAAGAATCATTTTGTGTGTATGGGTGTTATGCCTACATTCATGTCTGGTGCCCACTGAGGCCAGAAGACGGGGTCTGAGCCATGGAACTGATTGCTAATTGCCATGTTGGTGCTGGGAGCACAGCTCCTCCAGCAAAGCAGTCAGTGTTTTTATGAGTCATCTATCGTTTCAGCCCTTGACTTGGACATTTTAAAAACAGCCCCTGTTTTGCCTTCTCCTGGCTCCTTACCTAGGACTTGTAATTCTAATTGCACTTGTCTTTACTTCTCCCTCACATCTCTAACTGGGAACCAATCAAGGACTTCCTTCCCTAGATAAAACTGACTGTTATACAAATTGAATCAACAATGCACTTCTGAGGTCTTTTAGATAGGCCAACTGGAGGGGTACCCAATACCATACCCATTACCCCCATCTAGCTCTAAGAAGAAATGTCAGTCATCACTCCAATTCACTAATGGCAGGTAAACTGAGTTCTTTAATGGGGAAAATGAGAATCGATCAAAACTGGAAAGGCAGCTCAGGGCAGGGAACCCAAAAGCAACAAATCTAGAAATTTCTTTGCTTCTCTGACAAGAAATGCCAGAAGAGAGCTCTGATCTTTTTTTAATCTCCTACTACACAAATACTCCTGCTAAAGGTTTATACATGAGGTAGAATGTAAAAACTGCAGATCAGCCTTTGATCCATTCTTGTTAACAATTTGGAAATGTGATCTTTAGACATTCATGATGAAAATAGATAATATCTTTTCACCAATTTCAGCCTATCTCCTAAACTGTTTTAGGGTTACCTCTACCCTCAAAGGAGTAATGGCACAGAGGCCCATTAAGGGAAGAGTTTTGTTTCTGCTCAAGAGGATAAAATATCTGGCCTGGGTTGAGGTTTAACATTCCAGTTGTACACTGTCAATGACCTGTGTAAGGGATCATCCCTTGGGAAGTTAGAGCCATTCCCAGGAAGGCAGGCTCAGCATAAGCCATGCTAAAGAGATAGGTGGAATAGTTATTCCTTTAATGGAGTAATATACTTGTCCTTCCCAGAATTCCTGTCCCCGAGGCAGTAACTTGTATGGTCACCATCATTAAGCTTTTTAAATCTGCTCATTTTTTTAATTACTCAGAAAAAAACAAACAAACAAAAAACAAAAACAAAATAACTTTTCTTTTTTTCTTTTCTATACTCTTTCTAAGCATAATTTTCTTAGTGCGTTGGATTTTACCCTTTCTTTAAAACTTGCCTCTTCACCATGTGGCCACCAGCTACCATGGACTGACCTCCATGCTAGCTTAATTCAGATGACATGGTTCTTTTCCATTTTCATCCTCTGAGAAGAAGAGAGTTACAGAATGCCTGCTGAAGGGTGTGTTTCATTTAAAGTTTATAAAAAATTATCATCAACTATTGTTTGGGTTGGTTCTTAAATTCTTCTGTTAACAAGACTAAAAACCCCACTAGAGAAACATTTTCTCCTTATCATTATTTCTATAATTCAGAGCAACTTGAGAATTGATAACAGATTTGGGTGATATTTTGGGACACTATTTAAAAAATCCTATCTTATGCAAACACTTTGTAATATGATTTATTTATTATAGATGTCCAAAATGTCCCTCTAGCATCACGTTCTTTAATACACACACAGAATTCTAAAAGTAAATGAATGACTAGACTCACAGTATTTCCCTTTGATAAGGCTTGCTGGTTTGCAGCTTTAAAATTAATTGTAACTAACCTGGCAGAGAAGTTACCTATCTAAAGTGTGTGGTAACTTGTCTTATATTACATTACTTCTCATGTATTTGAAATGTCTTTCTTCATTTTTAGAGTTAAGAAACTGGTTTATCAAAATTGAGACAATTTTTATATCCAACCCTCAATAGCATACTTTTCTTATGACTACCATTATGCTTGGCTAGAAAAACTTTTTCCACAAATCTCAAAGAATATGTGCCTTGGATGCCTCTATTTTTTTTTTCAAACATCTACTGTAAAACATCTACTTCAAATGATGGTAAATGTCAGTACAATATCTTCATTTATCTCACTTTGACACATTTCTTCCCTTTAAAATATAGCCTGAAAATATGTCCTTAAACTTTTGCCTTGATCTGAGCAAAGAACATTCTGGCCTTTAAAGTACATGCCAGTATTTCAAAAATTTTGAGATATTTAACATACTATCTTGTTAACTATTAATGTAAGAATTGTAACATCAGCCCAGTCGTATGTTATTCAATAATCCTTTAAAGTTCTGGAAAAATTGGCATGCACCTTTTTTCCTCACAAAAATGAGATTGCTACAACTTTAAAACAAGCTTCCCATTCAGCATTATCCTATATAAAATCATAGTTTACCAACATAATCAGAACTATGCAGCACTTAAGAGTAATAGGTTTTATCAGTATATTGACTTCTAAAAAGCCCACACCACATTATTAAGACAAACATAATCATTTCAAGAAGCATAGTATCTATATATAGTCATGTATTAGCACAATACAAACATAAACGTGCATTTAAATAATAATTGGAGATCTACTAATGAGAGATGTTTGTTTTTAGATATACTAACTTATCATTTTAAAAAGCATATATCGACCTCATTAGAAAAGTCACATAAACTTTACACATTTGAGGAAAAATATGGTTTTTCATGATTGTGAATAAACTAATTTTTATTATAATATTTTCATATTCATAAGTAATTTGGTTGCACTGATACACAGAGAAGATTTTCTTAATGTTTGAAAACAAAAGTTCTACAATAATATCAATTCAAGCAATCATTTTAATGATTAGCATATCCCTTGGTATATGCTAAGACTCTTTGCATAGTAGGTTATTTAATCTTAGGCACATTTTTTTTTTTTTTAGGAGAAACAGTAACTTTATTATCTTTACCTGCCCACAGGACACAGCTGAAATTGGTCACACACTCTTATACGTCAAGTCATGCCACCTGAATGCTGTGCTCTTACAGCAACCGTTCATGGTGAAATGAACAAGCAGAAAACCAAAGATGATTGTCAGAAAGCAAACCCACATATTTTCAGTCTTCTTTTAGATAAATTCAATGAATCTGCATAATAGAAACAGTCAGAATGCTTTAAGAAGATTAATAGAGATAAGAGGAGAACTGTTTGTTCAGATCTGCAGCTTTCACACTTGTTATGGGAGCTGATGATGCTTCAGACCACTGGATGTACCCAAGATATATCATGTCACTTCCTGGAGTCTCCAGTGCTATGCTGGATCCCAGAATCACATACTTGGATGAGATCACACTATGGTTTCACTGTTTTCGGGAGACTCAGTAAAATTTATGGCATGTTTTATCTAGTTTTTTTTTTTTAAAGAACAATGTATTTTAAAAATGTGTGTGTGTGTGTGTGTGTGTGTGTGTGTGTGTGTGTGTGTTTTGGTATAGTAGATATGTGGAAGTCAGAGTAAAACCTATGGGAGTTCTTTCCTCTTTCTCCCATGTGGGTCCTGGGATGCAGTTTAGGTTGGAGACTTGGAAGCAATCACCCTAACTCACTGAGCAAATTCTATTTCCCTTAAGTAGGGCAGTAATAGGCATCGTAGGTTGTTATCATACCTTCAGGTTGTGTCTAGATACAAAATAAATATTTGAAATGTTGTATTTATCTTTCTTATAATGTTTCTTGACTTACAGACAGGTTGTATATCATCTATATGAGGACCATAGTCCTGGATTCTTAGAACAATATTTCTCTTAAACGACATCACATTTAACAGTGTAAAGGTTTGTTTCAGGAACCAGATAAGTCTGTCGTGGCAGCTGTAGTAAGAAAATGAAGGCACAAAATTTGGGAAAAAGTCTCAGAACTACTTTTTAAAAATTTTTATGTATGTATGTATGTATTATATTCATTCATTTATTTAGTCAGTCAGTAAGTCAGTTAGTTAGGTTTTTTGGTTTTGTTATTTTTTTTCTTTTTCCTTTCTCTTTCTTTCTTTCTTTCTTTCTTTCTTTCTTTCTTTCTTTCTTTCTTCTTTTTTTTTCTGAGACAGGGTTTCTCTGTTTAGCCCTGGTTGTTCTATCCTAGACCTCACAACCTGTAACCCAGGCTGGCCTCAAACTCACTGAGATATGCCTTCTTCTGTCTCCTGAGTGCTTGGATTAAAGGTATGCAAGACCACCACCTAGCTTAAAGGAATTTTATAAATATTACAAGGTAAATATGTAGCACTTTTGGCTGATTTTATGTCTTTCTTTTTGAAACAGAAGGTTGCAATTGGATGCTATAAAATGCAGGATGCAAAATTATTTCTGATCTGAGAAGATGTGCGGGAATGTTTATATGCAGAGATAGGGGTGGTATACAGATATGATTGTGGTGATACAGAGGAAGAGCGGATGCATGTGTGACTGCAGAAATTATCTGTATGAATATTGAAATTCACATTTCTGAAAGTTTCAAAACAAAGACTTTTTTGAATCAGGGTAATTATCCTTTAGGTACACAATTAAAAAACCAACTTTTTTTCTTTTTCTCAGAGAGACTTGCTTATTTCTGAAGGAAAAATTTTCTTATGATAAATGAGATTCTTCTAAATTTTTTAACAAAAGTAATCAATAAAGTAGCAACAGTGTCTCTCCACCATGTGGAGACCATAAAACAGTTAAAAATTAAATTACTTTTTAAAATTTTTATTTATTACTTCAGGTTAAATCTCCATCACACTGCCCTCCCAGTGCCACCCTCCTACCCTCTACCCCCTATCCGATAGGGGGTAAAAATTAAATTTCTAGAGGCAGATGGTTTGCCGGTGTTCATCCTCCAACCACAGCTTGTTGCTGACAAGTGATTATGGATATGGAATTAGATTTTGACAAATGTCCCATATTGGGGTTTTGTGGTTGTAGGAGAATAAATTTTATAATATCTCTGTAACCCATCAGATTGAAGTGTCACTTTTTTATTTACCAAAAAAAAAATTAAATAAAGAAGAGAGGAAGGAAGGAAGGAAGGGAAGGAAGGAAGGAAGGAAGGAAGGAAGGAAGGAAGGAAGGAAGGAAGGGAAAGAAGGAAGGAAGGAAGGAAGGAAGGAAGGAAGGAAGGAAGGAAGGAAAGACATTTTTGGGGGCTCACTGTTTGAAGGTGTAGTCAGTGAAAGTATGACAGTCAGAGCCTGGGGTGGTTAGTTGCATTGTGGGCTGTGACAAAGCAGAGAGGTAAATGGTGGTATTAAGCCTTGTTTCTTCCTTTTTTATTCAGTCTAGTACCACAGCCCATAAATGGAGACAAGTACATTTAAAGATCTTCCCTCCTCAGTTAAACCTGCCTGGCAACACCCTCAGAATCACACCTAGGGTTTGTATCCTAGGTGATTCTAGAACCTGTCAAGCTGACAATAATGATTTTCCACCACACATGTCTTTTCTCCAGATCTTGACACTTTCTAGGAGTAAACATCTCAGTTTCCATCTGCCAGCCAGAGGATTATTTTACATCACTAGCCCTTGTCACCCTCTTTGTAGATGAACTTTCTAAACTCCAGGAGGAAGAAAAGATGATTTAAATTCAGCTGTTAGTGTGGAAAGATTTGCAGCACAGGTTTCTCAAGGAAAAGCACGTTGAGAGCAAATGTATCAAAGTAGATATTTCCAATCTTTTTATTCTTTTAACATCTATTTATTGCTTCAAGTAAAATCTAAATCATAATCCCCTCCCTCCTCCCCCTCCCAGTCAGTCCCACCCTCACACCCTCTTTCCTCTCACCCTCCTATCTGCTTTTTTTTATTTTAAGGTATATCTTTTTCTTCCCAAAATCTCCCCCTTTTAGTCCAATAAATGGCCCTTTGCTCATGATAACAAATACAATACAAAACAATATGAATAATTAGGCCAAATTATGAAAATTATAAGGTATAATATACATTCTCAATGTTCAGTCCATACATATTTGGTAACTGATATATTAATATTCTGTTATCTATCTATCTCAATGAGTTTAAAATTCTATACCTAACTCAGTGTCAATCCTAACTTGTATTATTTAAAAACACCTTCTTAGACCCAGAACATCCTTTTAATTCCCAAACAACTTAAAATTTAACTGTGAGACATAACTATCTAGTCTTCAACCACGTCAGAGACCTGAGAAGGATAAATATATATGATTATACAGAAAGTGCAGGGCCATCAGCTTCCAAAACTAAGAAATGACAGACAACTGGCTGCCTAGACATTCCCCAATTTCTCTCAATATATTGGAGCATCTATCTTCAGCCTTTTGGCCCAGCATCTCTGACAGACATTAATTGTAAAGCATGAATTGCAAAGGACTTGCTTACTCTGTCTTGGCAGAGCTAGGCTATCAACCTACCTGCTTCCAAGTTTTGTCTTTTTTGGACAGCATTCTATCTAGATGTGAACAAGGGATTTTTCTTCCCAGTGACAAGCTTTTCACCAGAGTAACCATCTCCAAATGGAGATTCTTCGATGCTCACCCTCTACTTGGTGTAGAATAGGGGGTGCTGTTAGGAGCTGACATGGTGCAAGTTGTTAAATAGGTTTTGGAGGTTAGACCCAGGGATTTTTCTCTTTTTCTTTTTTCTATCCTTTTTTCTCTCCTACAAAGGGAGACAAGACTTGAAAAAAATGGGATATAGACATACTATAGGAATGATAAAGAAAAAGGGACAGATTATTGAATATACTCTTTTATCTTTGCCTATTGATACAAAATTAAGATTATATTTGGTTATATTGTTATTGATCTTTGTATAGTAATATAAAATTAAGCTTAACTCTTTTCAATTTTTTGTACCTTAAAAATGCAATGTGAAGTTTTGGCTTTTTGATACCAACTGTCACAAACTGTTTAGGATAATTAAGAAATGCAAACTAATAGTCATTCAAACATGTCATTTTGTTAGGTAATAGCATAGTTTATCACAGATGTTTTCTAAGTTAATCAGAAATCAAGTTGCTAAGAGACAAGAAACATTTGCTTATCCAAATATACAGAAATAGAAAGTGGTCTTCAAAAACCTCAAGAGATCTATAAAATTTGGCATTCAAAGATGTTTTCTTAAGATTTTCCAGTCTTGTTCAATGTATCCATGTCTGTTAGTACAATGGTCATTCTGTCAGTATGAGATGACAGTATCCACTTAACAGAAACACAAGGTATATATTATGGATTATGCAGATAGACCATTCATTGCTCGTGAATAGTTACAGTTGTACAGAATATTGAACTATTCCAAAGCTGAGCATATTGAAATATTGTCTTATCATTGCCTCTCTTATTCCTGAGGGTCTGCTCTGCTCTGCTGGTCAGTTCTGTCGTGAAATCCTTATCTATTTATGAAAATAGTCAATGGGACTGGAGAGATCTGAAGGTTCAACCATGAGGTGTCTTTTCTTCAGGCAGAGTCCTGGTGTCCAGTGTCCTCTGTTGTCTTCCCCCCCCCCCCCACACACACACCCAAGCTCTGCAGAGCTTGCCTCAAAGCTTGATATTCTGTCTGACTGATCGTAGGCTGATATATTTTCGTTTTATCCTGTTTCATTGAAAAAATATTTTTGTACAATATATTCTCATCATCTTTCCCCTCCCTCACCTCCTCCCAAATCTTTCCCCCTTCCTGACTTATCAAACTCAATGCCTCTTTCTCTCTTTAGAAAACAAACAGACAAGTAAGCCAACAAACTAACAAAACAGATTTGAGAAAAAAATCATACACAGGAAAAAGAAACACAAAACAAGAAACAAGTAGCATACACACACAACACACATGAACACACAGAAAACCAATAAAAAGCACATGAAGAGCAACAGAACTAACCAACCTAAGACCTTAGAGGCTTTCAGAGACTGAAAGTGGGTTGGTGAACCCCAACTCCCCAAAGCATTTATGGACTGGACCTAGGCCCCTATACATACATAGATGATAGGCAGTGTAGTCTTCATGCAGAACCCTTAGCAAGTGGAACTGTGGGGGGAGGAGCTGTCTCTGACATGGACTCTGTTACCTGTTGTGGAGCACCTTACCCTAGCTGGGCTGCCTTTTTGAGCCCAGGGAAAGAGGAAGCTCTTAGCCCTCATGTGACCAATGAACAGAGGTTGGCTCATATGTGGGATGCTCCCCTCATCTGAGGAGAAGAAGAGAGGGAGAGAGGGGAGAAGGGGAAGAGGTTGGGAGAGTGAGACCAGATTGGGAAGAGCAAGAGGGCTGCAACTTGCATTAAAAAAATAATAAAATATGACAGAGGACTAATATCCATAATTTACAAAGAACTCAAGAAATTAAATGCCAAGAAAACAAATAATCCAATCAAAATGGGGAAAAGAGCTAAACAGAGAATTCACAAAGGAGGAATTCCTAATGGCTGAGAGACACTTAAAGAAATGCTCAGCATCCTTAATCAGAGAAATGAAACTCAAGACAACCCTGAGATTCCATCCCACACCTGTCAGAATGGATAAGATCAAAAGCTCATATGACAGCACATGCTGGCGAGGTTGTGGAGAAAGGGGAACTCTCCTCCATTGCTGGTGGGAGTGCAGACTTGTGCAACCACTATGGAGGTCAGTATGGCGATATCCTAGAAAACTTGCAATAGCTCTTCCTCGGGACCCAGCCATACCACTTCTGGGTATACATACAAATGATTCCTTGCCAAATCACAAGGAAGTTTCCTCATCTATGTTCATAGCAGCCTTATTTGTAGTAGCTAGAAACTGGAAACAACCCAGATGTCCCTCAACCAAAGAGTGGATTAAAAAACTGTGGTACATCTACACAATGGAATACTATTCAGCTATCAGAAACAATGAAATTATGCAATTTGTAGCCAAACGGATGGAACTAGAGAAGCTCATCCTGAGTGAGCTAACCCAGACTCAGAAAGATGCACATGGAATCTATTCATTTATAGTCAGATTTTAGTCTTATAGTACAGGATAACTATACTACAACGAATGCACCAAAGGGAACAGGAACATAGACTTTTTCATCCTGTCAATGAGACTCTTTGCCCTGGTGGTGCTGCCTTGTAGGCCCCCAGTGTATGAAGAGGCTCTTGGCCCTCATATGACTGCTGAACTGGGGTGGGGGACTGTTATGTAGGGACACTGCACTCCAGAGGAGTGGGATGAAAGGGATAGGGGGTAGAGGGTGGGAGAGTGGAACTGGGAGGGGTGGAAAGAAGACATTGTGATGGAGATGTAACCTATAAAATAAAAAAAAGAATAAAAAATCCACAAAACTATGATATTTACCAGTAAGATAAATAAATGCCCAGAAAAAAACATTATGAAACAATAATATTCAAATATATCACTGAGTTTGTTTTGAGATGATCATCTACTGCTGAACATGATTACTTTTCCACATTATACCTTAGTTCCTATAAAATCTTAGATTCTCAGTTATGGCCCCATTAGTGAAGGTAGGTGGCAGTCTTTTAAACATTCTTGCAAATTAATGATTTATGGATATGAGAGAAGAGAAGTAGTCCAGAAACGATGCCACCATATGTAGCTGGTAATAGTACACTTGGTAACTTGGACCATGTCAATGTTAAGAAGACACTTTTATTTTTTATTCATTTGTGTCTCTGACACTACTTAACAATTGTGGACTCAGTGTTGCATCCAGCCTTGCTCCTGACATGGGGCAAGTACATACATATTTTAAAGTCCTAATTTCTGCTATATCAGTGTATGACATTATTTTGAAACTGACTTATTACATATTTAATTAAAATGAGGACAATAACGTGGACCTTAATATGATTAGTATCATTTTTAAAAAAGGTAGAATTAACACAGAGATAGACATGTATTTGGAAAGAGCTTAAAAGAAATGCAGGGTTAAAATTGGAATCTATAAACCAAAGAGTGAATGAAACCATGTACTACTTAATCTCTTAAATGGAGCCAACCTTCATGATTTCAGCACAGGTACCTAGTCTCCAAAACTACAAGGCATCACTTTTATGTTATTTAAGCTGTTGATTTTAGTAGTTAGCTGTTAGTTATGACAACCCTATAAAGATACTAGAGTGCTCATTCTCGTAGAGCATATGGGCCAGGCAATGACCAAATACTTGTCAATAATATGTGTACTGCATTAGTTGTTTTTCTCTTGCTGTGATAAAATACTATTATGAAAGTCAATTTAAGGAATAGAGGGTTTATAGCTTATGTTTACAGAGGGATAAGAGTCTATGGCAGGGTACAGGCATGTCCACGAGCAGTAGGCATGGCAGTAAGCTGAGAGATCAAGTCGTCAATTGCAGTTAGGAAGCAGAGAGAGTACACTGAAAGTAAGGAAAGTCATATATTCTTAAAGACCATACACAGGTAAATTCCTTCAGCAAGGCCATACTCCACAAACCTCCTCAAGCAATACTAACTAGAGATTAAATGTTCAAATCCTTAAGCTGAGGGGTGCCTCTCACTTAAACCACCACACATACAACATACTTAAAGTTGGGCTAAAGATCTTGAAGGGAAATAATGAAAATCTGTGAGAAAGGGCCAGAGGAATCTGTCCTCTGCTATGAGTTGAGGGTTTGCTGAAAGTTTCCACAAATAAGTAATGTTTGAGATGAGAGATGGAGAATTAAAAGGTGAACCTTGTAATAAAACACACACACACACACACACACACACACACACACACACACACATTAAGGTGTGGTGGTGAGGGGAATATAGTGGTAACAAGCACAGAAGTGTCTTCCCAGAGAAAAAAACCTGATGCAATTAAGAAGTTCATGGAGTTGCAGTGTGGGTTTAGCCCAGAGAATAAGAGGAAAGGTGGTATAAAATGAGCCTGATAGAGTAGGCAGAAGGCTGTATGCCCTGCAGGCCTTGTTAAATACAATTTTTATCATCATAGATCAATGAAAACCCCTTAAAGGATGTTATGTTGAACATAGCCAGAGCATATTTGAATCTAAAATCTCATACCACTCTCCTGGAAGGTTGATGTTGGGAGGAAAGTGTGCTACCACGAATATCGGGCAGGGTGCTCATATTGAGAGGGACACCAGGTAAGTCCCTAGAGATCTAGAAAGAACACATGGAAATGGGCATCTTTGAACACAGAGAGGAAATGGGGAAGAAAAGACTTGCTGATAGCAAAGGTCAGAGGTGACCATGGTCAGTCGTTGCTTTTCCACATTCACTCAAAGAAACTAAGACCCACTCAGATCTACTGTTCCTATTTAATGAGCATTGAAACCGTCAATGCTCATTAGGAAGAGAATTAGGAAGGGTAGAGTTCAAAAGAGATATCTGGTTTAGAAACCCAAATTTAAAGCAAATGCATGTTTGTTTATGGTTGACATGGGCAAGAAGGCAAAAGGGCACAGGAGTGAAACACAATGACTCACAAATTTTGGGGAGAGTTCTGTTGGGGTAGTGTTAAGCATTCTAAATGTTAATTAATTGGTCCTGCTTGTTGTCTGTTACTTACATTGAATCTGATTGGTTAAATAAAATGCCGAGGCCTGAGATTGGGCAAAGACAGAGAAAGGTGGGACTTCCTGGGATTAGAGCAGGAAGCCTGTGCTTTAGACAGAAGAAAAGCATTCCAGCCAGCAGCAGGAAGAAGAGCATTCCAGCCAGGAGCAGCAGGAAAGAGGCACAAACCATGGGACAGAAAAAGGAACCTCATTCCACATGGCCAGGAACATCGGCATACCGTGGAGAATGGCAGTCCAAGGGGATGTATGTATATATGGGGTCATATTTGGGTAATAGAATTAAGAGCTAGCTTAGATAGGCTAGGATTGCACAACTCAGGTCAAGGCTTGTTAAAATCCACGTGGTCTGTGTGTATTCATTTATAATGTCTGGATAAGAATTAACAGCTGCCAAATCAATTAAATATAACCTAAATACTGGTTAAACAATTTAATTAGTCATAGTTTTTTTTTTACAGAGTTCTTTGCCTATGGTTTGATTACTTCACAAAGGAAATGCTAGGGTTTATCATAAATCACTCCTTCCAGATCACTGAAGATCAAAACCTGTAAAACTGGCCATAAGCCTGTTTTCAATTCACACTGAGCATCTCAGCTAGGGCAACTGTCAGACCTATATCTTTATCAAAAACAAACAAACCATCAAACAAAACCCCAAGCAACTAAAGTTTGTTTTTTTTCCACTGGCAAAGTGATGCAAGTGAAGTCTTTCCATAAGCATTGCAGATAAAAAAAAAAAGGTGAGAATTGATTCTGCTTTTTATAATCTTTAAAAAAAAACCCTCTGGACAAAGGTTTTATCTGATTGTGTTCATGATTGGATTTTTGTGTTTACTCACTGACATTTGGTACAGGCTCCATCCTTGAATCCTTCCATTTCCTGCAGTTTCACTGAGTTTGTTAATGTTTATATTGTCCCTACTAGGACAGAAACACACAAACATGTGCTACTTCCTTCTTGGAGGGGAGCAATGGGAGTTGGCCTATTGTAATTGCTGTTGAAAGTATTAAATTATGTTTTTGCTATTATGGAAAAAAAGCAAATAAATACACAAAAAATGAAAGCATGACATGGAACAGTATCCTCCAGACATGGCATGGCCATTGTCCTCTTGGACGCTCAGTAACTATGATTTGTGATCTAATATGTGATCAGGAGACCACATATAAGATTGGGACACTAATGTTTCCTCACAGAGAAGGGAGAGTTTTCTAGACTGTAGTATACAGCAGCTACTCAGGAGATCCTGTCTCTCCCAGAGGATATGTAAGCTGTTAACAATTTTTGATGGGGTGACATCTTTCTCCCAGTAGTTTAACAGCTCATAAGTTGCTCATGTTCCTGTGGATATTTCCATGCCCATACCACCGTAAATAAGTCCAATTAAAGTTGTTATTTCATCAAGTCAGGTTTGGGCATAACTATTTCTTTATTCTGTCAAGGTGGTCAATTTGGAATGAGTAGACCCTTGTTCGCATCTCCCTAGGAAAAGTTGATGCAACACTTGACACCTGAACAGAGACAGAACAGAGTCAAAGATGTGTTTTGAAAGAATTTCTGCTGTAGTTGATGAGACATAAAACTGTAGCTAAGCAATCTTAGGTGGAACATCCTCAGGGGCACTTTGATATGACCATGTGCCTTTCTCCATATGTTATGGAGTGGCATAATCCTAGACGCACTTGCATTTCCCTTGCCATGTATGAAAAGCCTGCTTAACTTGAAAGTGGAATTCATAAAAGGCATAAGTGATTTTTTTAAAAAATTACATATGTGAAAAGATTAAGCTAAGGGCAGCCTATTATTCCCTCAGAATAACCTGTGTGTATTTCTTTCTTTCTGGAAAATTTACTAGGTGTACAGGTTGTGCTGTCTCAGTGGTCAGGTGTGGTTGATGGAGGGTTCGATCCAGCCACAGCCTTAACCCACTCAGAACCAGGGAAATCAGAACCAGAGAGAAAACTCAAGTGGCAAATGGGGCAGACAAGGGAGGGGCGATCACTGCTCTGCTTCTTCTTTGTCATTGTATGGCTCAGTACAGTTGGAGTCGTTCTTGCCTAGTTCCTTACAGCCATCCTGCCTGGTCCCTCAGGTAGGAACTACATGACAGATATATTATTCAGGTCTCTCCAGAGAATGAATATGTCTATATCTCTATTTATCAAACTCTATCTCTATCTCTATCTATAGAGAAATAGATAGCTGATAGACAGACAGACACACAGACAGGCACAAACACACATACACACACACAAGTCTGAGAAGTCCAACAATGACTGTCCTGGCATTGGAGATGCTGAGAACCTGGCAGCTGTTTATCATTTAGGCTAGATGCCTCAAACAGTCACCATCTTGCACTGAAGACTTGGAGAACATGTTGAACCACTAGCCTTCTGTTCCAACTGGAGCATCAAACAGGCAGAGTTTGGACTTCAGCAAAAGGTCACAACAATGGTGGTGGTGGTGGTGGTGGTGGTAACAAAGCAGATGCTTCTACTGAGAGGCAACAATAAGCAATCAAACACCAAAAGCATTTCCCTGGGCCCTTTTTATACCCGAGCCACCAAAAAAGTGCTGCCCATACTCAGGATAGGTTTTCCCACTTTAATCAACAAAACATCCCATGGATTTTCTTGGAATATCCAAGGGATAATCTAATCAAATTGTCTAATCTAATCTAGATCCTGTTTAATTGGCCATCAGTAGTATCCATCATTGCAACCCTATAACAGCACCCAAGGATGATGAGGCAGGAAGCTCATTGACAATGAATAGATTTTACACAGACAAATAATGTAGAGTTTCCTGTGTATGCCTCTGCACCGGACAGTGATATTTTAAGGAAAAGATGTTAGAACTGATAGATTCTTTAGCACTGTGTTATGCATTGATAACAGTTTTCTTTTTCCATCCTCTTAGCTGACTCAGCAGTTGGCATCTGCTTGTAATGGTTGAGCCATGGGCCTTCGGGGATTCAGCCCAAACTTTGTTGGAAGCATCATTATTCAGTTGATGCAATACTGACTTATAAGCACTTATATATTTAGAAAAGCACCTGAAAGGTATAGAAACACACAAAAAGGAATGAGAATTGAAAATCAGTTCACAGAGGGAGCAGGGTCCTGGTAGAGCAAGTTTCAATGTTGGGTAAGGTGCACCCATTAAGCTGAATGAGAGAACATGCCTAACATCCTGTGCTTGTGAGTGATAAAATGCCTGAGAAGGAGTTTGAATTAAGGTATCCTGGATAGGTGGGAGAATACTACCAGCTGTCAGAAGGCCATCAAAAATACAATGCATATGTGTGGGCTAACTCCCTAAAAAATGTTCTCTAAGGAACTCATAAGATCCTCTGGACATTGCCCTGGCATACTGATTTTATTTTCTTCAAATATATACCCCCAAAGGAGGTTCTTGGGCCATATGGTAGTTCTATTTTAAGGATCTGTTATAACATTAGCTGTACTAGCTTACATTCCCTCTGACACTATGCAGGTCTTCCCTTTAATCTCACCTCCCCCAATACCTGTTAACTCTCATCTTTTCAATAATAGATTTCCTAAAAATAAAATGTTATCTCATGATTTCAATTTGATATGTACAAAGGCCTATGTTAAATTTGACTTTTAAGTACTCTAGGGCAACTTCTTATTTTTGTATATTTTTCACATTAAAAAACCCCCCAGTGAATGTATATAACTTTTACATAGATATAGCAAATAATTTAAAAATATGGTTCTTTTGTCAGAAAACCACTTTTGTATTACAGATTAATACTTGAAAGGGGCCCTAATTCATAAAGATGCCCAGAAGAAATTCAGAACACTCCAGGCTATTTTAAACAGATAAAGACCAAAAGAATTAATATGCCCAAGATTGAACTCACATCAAGTCTTCATTAATTATTATATGTTCATGGAAACAATATTAGGCTTTTCCCTGAAAGCAAATCCTAAACATGATGACAACTTTTTCACAGTGTAGCTGGATGTGATGGCATATGCACATTGTTTTTCTGGATATCATTTAGCATCGTGAACATAGAGAGTTATTGGTGTTGATTCCTGCAGAAAATACTTTGTTAAGAAGATGGTGACAAAATGCCCTATGTTACCACTACTTCAGTTTCAAGAAGTTGATCAGTGTCTTCTAAAATTCTTGATGGGTCCAAGGAAGACTGTTATGTACTGCAGCAGTGGACCTGAGAGGAAGGTGATGAGGACAAGGGATAAAGTGACCACAACTTTAGAGTTTGGACATTGAGAGACAATTCTTAGCATTTTTTGGTCATCTTGAAATTTTTTGTTTTGTTTTGTGTTTTTGATTCTTTTTTGATTCATGGTCTCAAGTATCTCAGTCTAGCCTTAAAACTCATCTTCCTACTTTTATCTCCCAGGAGTTTAGACCATCATACCCACCAATATTTTGAAAATTTTATCATCATGTTCAGGATTTGTTTGTAGAGAAAACTCTGCATATTGTTTTCATGAATATATAATAATAAATAGAAATCTGGGGTGAATGTACCAACTGTTCAATCTGGGACATATTAATTCTTCTGGCTTTTATCCATGTAAAATAACCCACACTGTTTTGAACATTTACAGACTGTTTTTTTGAATGTCTTCTGGACTCTTTTCTTCATTAGAACCCCTTATCAAATATTATCACTGGAAAACTGACATTGTTCAGAACTAAAGTATGGATAGTAGGTTACATATTTAAAAGAACAGTTCACTTTAAAAAAAAAACACTTATTCTCATTACTACTATTGTGAAAATGGCACCCACAGTGGGGCAGCATCTTCAGGCTATTCCTATGATGCACATAATTTGCATAATTCAATGGCATTTGAATTACTTGTTTGTATATATAAACTGAAACAATACCATTTATTTTAGCTGTTCTTTAAAGTCCCTGATTTATTCTCACTAGTGAGATGAAAATGTATAATATAAAGACTTTAGATAACTCCCAATTCACCAATGGCTGTCTTTGACTCTCAGACCCCACTTGGATGTCTTTTGCTCTGCTACTCACCACATTTTTTGAGAAACAAAACAACAATTACCACTTCTAACACAGCAGGCATCTCTCCCAGCTCCAATGTGTTCAGGGTCATTTGAGAGCATGCTGTGCCTCTGAACTGACTTCTACATTGCCACTATCAGGAATTTTAATGGCAACAACTTAAAGTCAATCAGAGTATCAGATTTGTAGATGCTCTGTGCTAACTGAAGTGCGCTCACATGGCCTCCAAATCACTCAGAATCTCTAACATCTGTCTCTGTTTTCCTTGGCAGAGCCGTCAGTTCACACTTAAGTGTATTTCCACCATCTAGCCTCAGAACCTTTGCAATCAAGTTACCATAGACAATTGATGATATAGTGGTCCTCAAGCCACCATTTTGGATGATGTGAAGCCCATCTTTATTTTATTTATGATAAGTTTACTTTTAGTATTGTCTAAGCTGAGTTGAGTACATTTTCACTGTACTTGACAAGCTCGCTGAACTGAAAGACCACTAGCCCAAGTGGGAACAAACATCTGGAAATGCCTAAATTAATTAGAAGTATTTGCTCTTCTTATTTCAAAATGTGCATTCTCAGCAGTGTTTCTGGATCCTGTGGCCATTTAAAGATCCACTTCAAAGGAAGAAAATGTAGTATCTCAAAGTGTAGAAGATCATTCTTATCGACAGAATATCCTGTCAGAGGAAACCAGATTTGTCTTTAGATTGTTGGGGCTTAGTCAAAGCAATAGAGAGTCTTGGTTATAGCTAGTGGAAAATGCATTTTATTTGTTTGTATAATGTATTAAACATACACAAAGAGAGTAGATAATGATCCATGTCTGAAAGTATCAGTATCACCACCAACAGAATATTTAAGTATGTAACAACCACTTTATGGAAAATAAGGGCTAATATTTGTTAAACAACTACTGTGTGCCAGGAAGCTGTGCTACAAATGTATACACACATGCGTGTACACACATATAATTCACATATGTCATTCTCACAACAGCACAGTGAATTTCCAGGCAACCTATACTTCAGGTGAATAATAAACTTATTCAGAGACAGTTTGATAATAAGACTCAAGGCAACACGGAAAACACAAGTCTACTGGCTCGATAATGGTGGTCTCATCTATGTACTTAGTAGCGTCTCTAGTAATAGCATGCCAAGCATGAGAATCTGTAAACTTGTGACCTGATATCAACTCCCACAGATTCTTCTGAGGTACTTTCTGAAGCACAACACCTTGGTTCTTTCACTGACTCTCCATGTCATAGTCTCTGGGGAAAGGATCCAAAAGACTGCGTCCTAATTTATTCCTGGGGTGACTATTTAAGTTCCACATATTCAAGAGTCAGAGTGACTAACAGGAAAATTGTCTGAGATTTCTCCAGTATATAGGTACTAGCATTAGCAGTCTGGTACCCTGACTTGTAATTTCACTTGGTTGGCAACTTGCTCTGTGTCTACAAACCACTTCACCTTCTGGGACTGCATTATCCTATCTGTAAAGTGATACTGTTAGAGCACGTGCCCACTCTGACCTCTTACAAACAATTTAAATGCATTCTCATAATATATGACATAATTCTCTTATTAGATATGTAATACAGTACACTTTTTAAATGTACCAGGATTGAAGCATGAAGGCAGTTTTTTGTGACCAGTATGTATTTTCACAGACAGTAATCACTACTCATATTTGAGAATTTTAGAATTGGCAGCAAGCTCTTGCTAATCTATTTAAGCTAAGAGGTAATCATTTCCAGTTTCTGATAGCATCACTGCAAATCCTGCTGTGTGCATTCACTCGTAGCCCACCCAACTTTACTGACCTTTACGAGGGAAGCAAACATGTCCTTGGTGGCTCTTTTCTACTTGAAATTAACTGCTCTGCTGGAAGAATCTGGCAAATATCTATGCAGATGCATGTTTAGCAGCACACCATGGGATGCAGGAATTAGATCACTTCATAAGCATATTTGGTAGCCTAGAAGACTTAGTTTTCATTTTAATATGCTGTGGCTTGTCCACTACCTTCCACACCAACGTGTTTGTTAAATAAGTAGATGTCATTTAGGCCACAAAATAAAAAGCTATTGAATATTCATAGAAGCTGAATGTAATCAGAGAAAGATCCAGGAATAGAAACCCAGAATGCACACTCCTACATTCCATCTGTAACCATTAAGAGAAGGGGACCACAATACCAACAGTGAAACAGAGTCATTCATGCAGCAACATAGATGAAATGCATCTTGTGTGCAAGTCACTGTAATAAGCAAAAAAAAAAAAAAAAAAAAGGTTTAGGTCTTTCTTTTGGTTAGGACAAGAGATGACATGAAAGTAGGTACTAGTGGTAGTATTAATTCAATAAGTATTCACTGAGTTTAGACCCAATGACAGACACTAATGTGGTGACAAAAATCATTTCCCTTTCAGTTTATTTTTTATATTAAGAACAGGAAAGAATGGATGAATATAAAAATGGACAGTTTGAGAAGTTATGATAAATTCTATGCAGTGGATTTTAGCACTGAAGTGAACAGAGAAGTCTAGTGGAAGGCAATGGATTTAAATAAAGAATTCAGAAAAGTCTTACTGAGGACATACAATAGAGTCTAGATGGGGACAGGGAGTAAATCAAAGGAGGTTCAGTGAGGAAGGTTAGAGATGGGGGTTAGTCTAAAAACATGTCTTTAAAACAGGTGAGAGAGTTGAAAGAAGTGAAGGTAGGCCAGAATAAGAAGAGTATAGAGAGTACATTTTAAGAAAGACTAGACTTCAGGATTCCACATTATGAAAGGCCTTTAAAGTAGAAAATATTTTAACTTCAGTCTTCAGTGAGGTGAAATAGTAGAGAAGCCTGTGAATAGGAAAGTGTTAAGATCTAACTTGGATTTTAAAAGTTGAGTTGAAATAAAATTACAGGTAAGAAATTCTATCCAGCTTGATTGCTCCAGGTTCTGTGTATGAAATGCATAGTGTCTTCAGCAATAGGGTCTTAATTTCAGTTTCTGTGAAGCAAGCAAGTGTACAGGAATAGCCTATACTGTCTTGGGAGTGTCTTGGATAACATTGACCAATGACAGAAAAGAGCACATCTCATGTTTGGATTTTCATTAGTTCCTTGGAAAAGCATTGTCAACCATGATGGGAAGATTATATAGAATATATGAATAATGTTTAATTTTAGGTAAATAGATAATAATATGATTCCTTATGACTTTTCTTTCCTCCTACTTAATTAAAGCACTTCCATTTTTCCCTTTTCACCCAAGTAATTTTTATCCTCTATTCACCCCTCAATTCTTGCCCACCTCCCTAACATGGTGCTGTTTTGCTTTCTAGGTTGCTGTAGTTACCCAATATTCATTCACATCTGAGTTTTAGAGCGAGAAACCTCAACATAAGAAGGAACTTGTGAAGACTAGCTTTCATGATACCAGAAGACGCCATTTAAGTTTCCAAGGGGATAAAGTAACCAACAGTTCTTCCCAGATATGACATCAATGGACAAAAACAATGACCAGTATGGCATGATTTCTCTAATGCTGCAATAGTGGCACATATATCTTGGTCACAATAAACAACTCTCTGGCTCTCTAGTTAGATTTGAAATCTTTCAATATGCATGGTATGAGAAATTTAATCAACTATATGAGGCTAGTGAAGTCATAGATCTTAGAGGAGAACCTGCACATTCACTTGACTAAACCAGCATAATTCCTACTTGGAGTAGAATAGGGGGTGCTGTCAGGAGCTGATATGTCTCGATATCAAAAAAAATCTTAATTTAAGACAACATCTTTGAATGCCATATTCTGCAGATGATCATCAAAGAATCTCCAGTGGGAGATGATTGAATTGGTGGTAAGCCTTTCTCTTGGCCAGAAAAACCACTTGCTTCAACTGTAGACAGACTTCTGTCCAAAAAGGACAAAACTTGGAAGCAGATAAGTCGACAGCCTAGCTCTGCCAAGACAGGGTAGGTAAGTCCTTCATAATTCCTGCTCTACAATCAATGTCTGTCAGAGAAACGGGGCCAAATGGCTGAAGATTGATGCTGTAATGCATGGAGAGAAAATGGGAACTGTCCAGGCAGACACTGGTATGTCATTTCTTAGTTTTGGAAGCTGCGGGCCCCGCATTTCCTATATAATCAGATATATTTATCCCTGTCAGGTCTCTGAGAGGGTTGAAGAATAGATAGCTAGAGTCTCATAGTTAAATTTTGAGTTGTTTAGGAATGAAGAGGGTGTTCTGGATCTAAGAAGATATTTTTAAAATTGTGAGGCAAGTTAGTATGAAAGCTGAGTTAGATATAGAACTTTAAACTCATGGAGACGGTTAGATAGTAGAATGTTAAAGTCAGGTGCCAAATACATATGGACTGGACATTGGGAATGTATGCTAAGCCATATAACTCATAATTGTGACCTATTTATTTCTGTTGTTTTGTATTGTATTTATAGTTATAAGAACCATTTTTTGGACTGAAAGGAAGAGCTGTTGGGGGGAAAAAGAAATACCTTAAACTAAAAAAAAAAAAGAAGAAGGGAAGAGGATGGGGGGTTGAGGGGGAGGAGGGTGGAAGGGTGGGACTGGAGGGGGGAGTAGGGAGGGGATTGTGATTGAGATGTAACTTGAAGAAATAAAAAATAAATTATTAAAAAAATGACTAAGATCAAAATCTCTTATAACAGCATATGCTGGTGAGGGTGTGGAGAAAGAGGAACTCTCCTCCATTGCAGGTGGGAGTACAAACTTGTGTAACCACTATGGAGGTCAGTATGGCGATATCTTAGAAAACTTGCAATAGCTCTGCCTCAGTACCCCGTCATACCACTTCTGGGTATACACTCAAATGATTTCACTGAATCACAAGGAAGTTTCCTCATCTATGTTCATAGCAGCCTTATTTGTAATAGCTAGAAACTCAAAAAAACCCAGATGTCCTTCAACCAAAGAATGGATTAAAAAACTGTGGTACATCTACACAAAGGGATACTACTCAGCTATCAGAAACAACGAAATCATGCAATTTGCACCCAAATGGATGGAAGTAGAGAAGCTCATCCTGAGTGAGCTAACCCAGACTCAGAAGAATGCTCATGACATCTATTCACTTATAATCGGATTTTAGCCATGTAGTACAGGATAACTATACTACAACCAATGCACCAAAGGGAACAGGAACATGGACTTTTTTCCTGTCAATGAGACACTGTGCCCTAGTGGTGCTGCCTTGTAGGCCTCCAGTGTATGCGGAGGCTCTTGGCCCACATATGACTGCTGAAATGGGGCAGGGGACTGTTATGTAGTGACATTCCACTCCAGAGGAGTGTGAGAGAAGAAATAGGGGGTAGATGGTGGGAGGGTGGTACTGGGAGGGGTAGAAAGAGGACACTTCCATGGAGATGTAACCTGAAGTAATAAATAAATATTTAAAAACAGAAACAAAAAGAACAATACAAAGAATCAATGAAAGCAATAGTTGGTTCTTTGAGAAAATCAACAAAGTAGACAAACCTTTAACCAAATTAACTAAAAGGCAGAGGGAAAAAACCCAAATAAATCAACAAGATCAGAAATGAAAGAGGAGAAATAACAACAGACATTAAAGAAATCCAGAGAATCTTTAGGTCTTACTTTAAAAACCTGTACTCCACCAAATTTGAAAACCTAAGTAAAATGGACAAATTTCTTGATAGATTCCACCTAATAAAGTTAAATTAAGTTGAGGTTAACATATTAAACAGACTTATAACCCCTAAGGAAATAGAAAAATCACTAAAAATCTTCCAACCAAAAAAAAAAAAAAAAAAAAAGCCCAGGGCCAGATGGTCTCAGCACAGAGTTCTGCCAGATCTTCAAAAAAGAGCTAATACCAGTACTCTTCAAACTCTTCCACAAAATAGAAACAGAAGGAACACTGCCAAATTCATTCTATGAGGCCACAGTCACCCTGATTCCTAAACCACATAAAGACCCAACAAAGAAAGAGGACTTCAGACCAATCTCCCTCATGAACATAGATGCAAAAATACTTAATAAAATACTCACAAACCAAATCCAAGAACATATCAAAAGTATTGTATACCATGACCAAGTAGGCTTCATCTGAGGAATGCAGGGATGTTTCAACATATGAAAATCCATCAATGTAATTCACCACATAAACAAGCTGAAAGAAAAAAAAAACACATGATCATCTCATTAGATGCTGAAAAAGCATTTGACAAAATCCAACACTCCTTCATGCTAAAAGTCGTGGAGAGAATGGGCATACAAGGACCATATGCAGAAATAATAAAGGCAATATACAGCACATCAGTAACCAGCATCAAATTAAATGGAGAGAAACTTAAAGCATTTCCTCTATACTCAGGGACAAGGCAAGGATGCCCACTTTCGCCATATCTCTTCAACATAGTTTGAAGTTCTTGCTACAGCAATAAGACAACTAAAGGAGATCAAGGGGATGCAAATTGAAAATGAAGAACTCAAATTACCCTATCGGCAGAAGATATGATAGTGTACATAAGCGACCCCAAAAATTCCACCAGAGAACTCTTACAGCTGATAAACACCTTCGTCAAGGTGGCTGGATACAAAATTAATTCAAAAAAAAAATCAGAAGCCCTCCTTTATATAAAAAAATAAATGAGCTGAGAAAGAAATTAGGGAAACAACACCTTTCACAATAGCCACAAACAATATAAAATACCTGGAGGTAACTCTAACCAAGCAAGTGAGAGACCTGTATGACAAGAACTTCAAGTCCTTGAAGAAAGAAATTGAAGAGGCATCAGAAGATGGAAAGATCTCCCATGCTCATAGATAGGTAGGATCAACATAATAAAAATGGCCATCCTGCCAAAAGCAATATACAGATTCAATGCAAATCCTATCAAAACACCACCACAATTCTTTATAGACCCGGAGAAAAACAATTCTCAACTTCATAAGGGATAACAAAAATCCATAATAACTAAATCAATCCTGTATGATTAAAAAAATATCTGGAGGCATCACCATCTCAGATTTCAATTTATACTACAGAGCAATAGTAATAAAAACAGCATGATACTGGTATAGAAACAGACCAGTGGATCAATGGAATCAAATTTAAGACCCAGAAAGGAATCCACACACCTATGGTCACTTAATTTTTAACAAAGAAGCCAAAACTGTAAAATGGAAAAAGGACAAGATACATCTTTGTTGAAGAGCCCTTTAATTCTTTTTCAGATAGCTTAGGGTTTGTTTGTTTTGGCTTCTTTGGAACAGTTTCCCATAACTCCAGTGCCCATGTCTCTGTGGTACATTTACACAATGGAATACTACTCAGCTATCAGAAACAGGAAATCATGCAATTTCCAACCAAATGGATGGAACTGGAAAAGCTCATCCTGAATGAGCTAAATCAGACCCAGAAAGATACACATGATATGTACTCACTTATAACTGGATTTTAGTCATATAATACAGGGTTGCTATCCTACAACCCACAGACACAAAGGAACAGGACCCTAGCATAACTATCCTAGGAGAAACACTACCCAGCAGCGGATCTGAGACACACAGACAAACATTAGGTGGATCTCTGGAAGTCGTGTATAGGAGAGGGAAGAAGAACAGAAGACCCAGAGGGAACAAGAACACCATATGAAGATCAACAGAACCAATCGACTTAGGTCCCTAGAGGCTTACAGAGACTGAAACACTAACAAAAAACAAAACAAACAAAAACACCAAACAAAACAAGAAGAAAAAAAATCATATATAGACCAGACCTAGGCCCTCCTATACATATATAGGTGGATGATAGGTAACTTGGTCTTCATACAGATCCCTTAGTAGGTGAGATGCTATCTCTGTCTTGGACTCTGCTGCCTGTTAGTGGAACATCTTACTCTAGCTGGGCTGCCATGTCTGAACCCAGAGCAAAAGAAAGCTATTATCCCTCATGTGACTGATGAGCTAAGGGATGTTGATATGTGGGGCCCCCTCTCACCAGAGGAGGAGAGGAGAGAGAGGGGAAAGGGGGAGGGAGGGTGAGGCTGTCAGGGGAGGAGTGGGGGGGCTGTGATCTAGATGTAACTTGAATACATAAATGCATGATGAAAAAAGAAGGAAAAAGAAAAATAGCCATCTCTCAGTCTTCAAAGTCTGGTCTCAGAGTAGACAGAAGTCTCTCCAGTCTGGCAGTCCAGAGATTCTAGAAGTCTCTTAAGTCTTCATGAGAGTTCAACAACTTTAATTTTCTTTAGTCCCATGCAGGTATTTAGAGTATGTCAGACCCAACTACTATTCCTAAGTGAAGGAAGGATGAAGCGAGCCCTTTGGGAAGTCCACAGTTTAAAAGTTGAATCACTGAACATCCTGAGCAGTTTTTATTCCCTCAGAGAGAAGGTAGATCTGTGTGAAGTTTTTCTCCCATTTTCTTGTCCATCACATGATACTGAAATCAGTAACCATAGTGACTAATTCCAGACTAAATCTAACTAATCATCGTTGTCTCACTGGTTCCCCAGTGGGTTGTGTGTGATATGGAGGACACTAACATATCTTTGGAAGTTCCAGAAAATCTGGGACAGTTGCCACAAGACATGATTGTTTACTTCTCCAAGAAGAGTCCAGGAGCTTAGAAGTTTTATCTTCTCTCTGTTGAGGCACAGAGTAGAGCCTCAGAGAACTGCTAATCCTAACCAGTATCTTTATCTCCCCTAGGTAACTAGTTCTTGCATTTCTAACTATTTAAGTCCTGTCAAGACTCCAACAGTGACAGGAGAAATACCATTCCTCTGAGAAGTACCCAGAGAAGTTGAAATATCAGACACAACTATTTTCTAAAAGGAAAAGCAAGATGCAGGGAATTTCCATTTTGATCATGTGACACTATATGAGAGGTGGAGGTTTTGTGAAAAGGTATCTTAAATATTTTTTTTACTGAGTTCAATATCTTTTGCTTCATTCTTACTTGGAATGCCTTTCAACCAACCTCTGTATTTCTCTAAGAAAATTGAGAGAACCTTGTGTTTCTATTCTGCTCTCTTTTTGACATCATACTCTGAGAATAACTGGTTAATGGACACATTTTTCTTACTACTTGGAATATTAAAATTACTGTGGAAAATATGAAGTTGTGAGCCTAAAATGTGAGAAGTGTAAAACAGAGAGAGATCAGAAGAACAATCTTTTTAATTAATTCTTTTTTATATATAAGTAGTTTATTTTTTTTTCTTCAAGTTACATCTCAGTCACAAACCCTTCCCTATTCCCTCTTCCTGTCCCACCCTTCCACCCTCTTCCCCCCCCCAACAGTTTCCCTTTTCAATCCAACAAATGGTTCTTTCTCTTATAACAGTAAATTCTATACAAAGCAGCAGAATTAAATATGCCACATTTATGAGAGTTACATTGCCCAGTATACCCTTAATTAATCAAATTAATTAATTCTTTTAAATTAATTAATGGAGAAATTTTGTAAGCTATATTCGAAAGCATGTTTTTTCTTTGTCCAAACAAGAGAATCCAAAAAGGCACACCTCCTTTAGATGAGTAATATAGTTTCTTTTTTTAGTATTTATTACTTCAGGCTACATCTCCATCATAGTACTCTCTTTCCACCCCTCCCAGTCCCGCCCTCCCACTCTATACCCCCATCCCTTCCATCACACTCCTCTGGAGTGGATTGTCCTTACATAACAGTCCCCTGCCCCATTTTAGCAGTCATATGAGGGCCAAGAGCCTCCTCATACACTGGAGGCCTACAAGGCAGCACCACGAGGGCCAAGTCTCATTGACAGGATGAAAAAGTCTACGTTCATGTTCCCTTTAGTGCCTTGGTTGTAGTATAGTTATCCTGTACTATATGGCTAAAATCTGACTAAAAGGGAATAGATACCATGTTCATCCTTCTTACCCTCCTAAAAAAAGGAGGTAGAAATACACTTGATCCTGTTCCTATCAAGTCTCCAGAATCTATATGTGTCCCTTCCCAGATCTCTTTTTGGTGGCTTCACACTGACACCTTGAAGTCAGACTTGAGGCAAGCAAGCACTGACACTGTGGAAACTGGCCCATGCTACATAATAAGACTTCTTTTTGATAAATGAGTTAGTAAACATTTACTAATGCAAGATGTGGAGAACAAAGAGCCTAAGTCATTCTGCCTTGAGAATATGGAACTCTGACTCATCATTGCAGACAGAGCCTGAGATGACTTCCCTTTAGAATGTGAACCTATGATGTGCTTTAGCTTTTGTGGTCCCATCATCTGACATATCCAGATCCTTATCAAAGTGTGACACAGAGAAGCCATATTTTCTGGTGGTAACCAGTTTCAGAGATGAGCAACCACTGAATTTTATAGCTTCAGATCATTTATCCCAGATTACCTGATCTGTATATTCAGAAGCAAGATGTTAGACAACTAGGACTTGAAGCCAGAGACTGCTGCATCATTTCAACTAACAACGCCTTACTTTATTTTCCCTTCCCTATCTGTTTCTTCTCTTAGCAGGTACAGTAAAAGCTCCTGCTAGTAGGACCGTATCCTGGGTCTCTGTCTGACTGTGGAATTTCTCTCTGTCCTCACACCCACATCATTCTTTGCTCAGTCTTCTTGGAAAAAGTCAGCAAATAAGACACATTTTCAGGGGTGATCATCCCTTAGATACCCGGAGAAATTCACTGGAGACATTTGATGAAACCATGGATATGGATTTGGAAGGAGAAGATCTGTTTAGGACTTAGTTCCAAGGAAGTCCCCTTTCAAATCAAGGAGATGGGAAAGCATTTACATATGGTTCCCTTTAAGGTAAAGGACTAATTTCTCACAACCCTACTCAGATCAGGATAGGGTGTGCTCAGATTTGAGCAAGGCAAGTTGATCTTGGGTTTTGCAGAAACCCTTTGACTTTTGGTGCTACCAAGAGAAAATCTGTTACGTGCTGTGAGCTGATGAAATGAACACCTTATTTCTGATTTAGTGCAGTAGATTTGCACCTCTGTACAGACCACATAATGGGAAGAAAAAAAATCACTCTGCAAATGTTGCCCAGCTTATATAATTCATAAACTTCCTGAGCCAGGCTCTGTCACTAGCGAGGATAGATGATGTGTATAAGAAGGTGCTAAAAGTTCATGCCAAATGCAGAATCAGATATATCCTTTTGGTCCTGGCAGGAAAATAAATGCAAAGTAAATTAGCCATTTATAACTTTGCAAAACCCAACACCCTGTAAAGATTTATCAACTCGACCATGAAAATAAAAAATTGACTGCCATGGACAAAGCAATTAAAAATAAAAATTGGTTCTGCTGAAGTCCAAATAACCCCACCTTTAAGAGTAAAAATGTTTGTTATAGTTTTTCTGTCCCTCTCATTTTTCATGGTTCTGGAGATTTCAGATTATTTTGAAATTGGTGCCTGTATGAAAAGTATATGATTTAATTTAAAGTGTGCTTAATACTAGAAGAATGCTGATTAAATTGTTAATCCTTTCATTTTCCCCAAGCACTTTGACAATGTGGACTTTAAGGAACATTTAAAAGCCATTACAATGGAGCCAATAGTCTCCTGGGTTATTTAACACCTTCATCAATATAGGTATAGAGACAGGCAATAACCAGAAATAAATGGATCCATATACTGTTACTTGAATATATGTTTTCAGGGCTGACTGATATTGGATAACTGATTGATGTGCTCATCCCTGAGGAAAACTGACTACCTCTGACTCTCCTGCTTTCTTCTGTTTCTGTAGTTTTGTGTAGGAATAAGACCATATGGCCTTTTCCTCCATCCAATTTGGCATGGTTAATGGTGTCATGCTTGTTTAACTCTGCAACTTAATTGGCCATGGTTTTCTGTAGTGGTCTCTGTCTGTTGCAAAAAGAAGCTCCCTTTAATTCAAAAATGTTATTGAATTAAATAGAAATAACATGCACCAGAGATTTCATAAAAATTCAATGAAACTGCTTCAGAGATGCACAAGGAACCCAACCAAATGGACTGGAAGCAAAAAAATTCTCCACATGAAAGGGGGATGTGTGCAACCACAGGACCCTTACTGTATCCTTACTAGATCCAGTAGAATCCTGCACATCTTTCTCTGGTCCCAGGCCCCAGGTAATGGAAGATATAATTTCATTGAGTAGTAACAGCTAACATATTCTAAGCATGAACTATGGATTGGGCTCTTTACATATTTCTTTTAAACCTTTACAACTGTCCTTTCATGGCAGACTTGTATTTTTAATTTATAGTTTTTGTATTTTTCACTTATAGTTTCAGAGCTGAAGCTCTTGACAGTTAAATAGTCTGAGGTCTGAGTCTGTAAGCTGGGAAGGACAAAGGAGAACCGCAGTCAGTCAGAGTACAGTCTGAACATTAGTTCACTCTGCTGTTCATTATGTAGTCCTTAGAGACATGTTTATTAGTGCTAGGAGGATCTGTGAGGAAGAAGGAATTGATTTCAACTTTGAAAAACGTTTTAGAATTGGGTTTTCAAAAAGAAATGGAGAAGGATAAGTTTCCACAAAGCCATAGCTCTCGACGACTACAGGGCAACCTGTGAAAGCAAACATCCTTGTGCAGGCATTATTAGAAGCTAGCACTGGAACAAGAATTTAGGAGCTCTAAATGGTTACTCATTAAACAAATAAGCAAGCAAAATAAAAACTATGAGTCTGCTCCTGCAAGTAGAGTCAGCTCACTCTGTGTTAAGGATGGTTGGTTGTTACTGCTGTGCCCAGATTGTGGGGCAATGTGTGAGCTGTAGACAACTGAAGAGGAAGGAACAGGTGTCAAATCAGCAAAACTGGTGCAATCCAGCGTGTTCCAGAGACAGAGCTTCTGGTAGAATGGGCTGATCTGAAGAGACAGGAAGCTAAGAGATGTTTGCATACCCGAGAAGTCATGGTGAGCCCAATACCGTGACTCCCGGCATCACTCAAAACAGAATCCCAGCTCCTCTTTTTGAGTCCCATTTGAAACTAAGTACTCCATCTTTAGGTTAAAGCCCTGAGAAGTTTCACATGGAAGAATCCCTAAGAAGCTACATTTAAATGACCATGTCTTAAAAACAAGATAATTAGAAGATTGTCATGGTAGTATTTCTACTTCACAAGGAAAGCAGTCCCTGACTTGGCTCTCATGGTTTCTGGAACATAGTGGATTGGCAGTGGATATTTGTTGATCTTCTGATTATGTATCAATACATATCCAATTCTCCTTTTTAATTACTGTGTTTTAAAACTAAACAAAATTTTTGATATTGAGACATGTCAATTCCTGACAGCACCCCATATTCTATTCCAAGTAGAGGTTGAACATCAAAGAGTCTCCATTTGGAGATGGTTGCATTAGTGGAATCTTGTCACTGGGCAAGAAAAAGTCCTTGCTTCAACTGTGGACAGAATGCTGTCTGAAAAGGACAAAATTCAGAAGCAGGTAAGTCGACAGCCTAGCTCTGCCAAAACAGGGTAGGCAAGTCCTTCATAATTCCTGCTTTATAATTAATGCCTGTCAGCAATACTGGGCCAAAAAGCTGAAGATAGATGCTCTAATAATATATGGAGAGAAATTGGGGACTGTCCAGGTAGCCAGTTGTCTGTAATTTCTTAGTTTTGGAAGCTGCTGACTCTGCACTTCCTGTACAATCAGATATATTTATCCTTCTCAGGTCTGTGCTCTTGTTGAAGACTATATAGTTAAAGTCTCACAGTTAAATTTTAAGTTGCTTAGGAATTAAAAGGATGTTCTAGGTCTAAGAAGATTTTTTTAAGTTGGTGATGCAAGTTAGGATGGAAACTGAGTTAGGTATAGAACTTTAAATTCATGGAGATGGATAGAAAATAGAATATTAATATCAGTTGGCAAATATGTATGGACTGGACATTAGGAATGTATGTTATACCTTATAATTTTCATAATTGGGGCCTAATTATTCAACAAAAAAATTATGAGTTCTGGGAGAAGGGGGAGAGGGTGGGAGGATGTGACCTGGAGTGGTGGAGGAAGGGGAATGTAATGGAGATGTAACTTGAAGTAATAAATTAACATTTTTTTAAAAGCTGAAAAAAATACTAAACAAAAAGTCTGACTCACAGTCTAAGAGACACTCGCAGAGGAGATAAACAACCAAGCGAGTTCCTGAAAGCTGTGAATCTGCACACTATCTTCTTTCACTAGAGTCTCCTGGTGCCTTCCCCAGCTTCCTACTGACATTCATGATTAGAAGGTATGGAGGAAGCACTTTCCTATCTTGACTGTTGCCCATCTCTGGGTTGTATACCCAATATATAATACCGATCAACCAGTGGATGGAAAAACTGTGCCTGATCTCATAGAAATTCTACCAAGTCAAGATCATGAGAGTAGATCCATATGCCCACCAGTGAGGAGAGCCCTAAGTCTGTTTCTTGTCATTGCAAGTGTACTAGGAAAGAGAGAGAGAAACTTAAAGGAACCAGGTCCTAATCTCTGCAAAGATCAGACTATATTAGGAACAGTTGATCATGGTTTTGAGCATTGGGTGTGCCCCTAGGCATCTGAAATGAACATACAAATTGTAAATAATTTCAGTGGGTGATTGTAGAAATTGAACTGCTACACAAGATAAATCTCTGTGGAAAAATCAGCTTATTTATTTTTTAAATTGTGAATTCTTTGGCATGGGACAGATATAGTCTTTGAGTTCCGGCTCTGTAAATCTCAAAAAAAAATATGTATCATTTCTGATCAGATTTCTGGAAAAGGAGACATAAGGAGACTCTTAAATCTGATTCTTTTTCAGGAAACTTCCCTGCTGTGCTAGGCTCCATGTAACCACCTTTATATTTTCCCCTCTTATATAGTTTCTATATAAGCTCTTTGTTCTAGAGCTCTTTGGGGTTCTCTGATCCTTAGGCTACTTGGATGTCCTGGAGTAATCTCTATAGCCTATAATTTGTTATGCCTTCTTTATACTTTGAGTCATAACTAAATGGCCCTTCAGTAGCAATATCAGTCTCCTTATTATCACCAGTCACTATACTCCATTTCTTTGGTTCCTAGTCTATGAAATACTTTATGTGATTATTTTTGCACAAACAGATTTAATTATTTTTTTGTCATGTACATGATGCTAAACTTTACTTTTGTCAGGGACAAACACTTTTGTGTATATGATTATTGCTTCATCCCCAGTACCTAGCCAAAAATAGAGCTATTCTGGTTAATAGTTGTCAATTTTATGCAAGCTATAGTCACCTGGGAAGTGGGACCTCAGTTGAGGAGTCGTCTCCATCAGACTGGCATGTGGGTACGTCTGTGGGAAATTTTTGATTAATGATTGGTGTAGAAGGGTTAAGCACAGTGTTGATGGTACCAATCCTGGGAAAGGTTCTGAGTTGTATAAGAAAGCTATTTGACCTACCATGGAAACCAAGCTAGCAAGTCCTATGTTCCTCTATAGCCTCTGCTTCAGGTCCTGGTTCAAGGTTCTTGCCTTGATTTGCTCCTTTGGCTCCTTTTGATATTTGGAATTTCACCTGTAAGTCAAAGAAACTCTTTCCTCTCCAAGTTGCTTTTGGCCAGTGTTTTTACCACAGTAATCAAACCAGTCTAAGACAAGAGATTGAGTAAATACTTGATTTCTCAGTGAAATGGGTACATTCTTAATTTTATTTGAGGGGAGTCTGTATTAAGAACTATGTAAGCATGAACTAACATAGCATGCTTAGTAGTGATCGAGTTCATTTTCCACACATATCCCAAGATCACAGAGAAATGCCACTTGCATGTTTCTGATTTTGCCTGATGGTCATCTGTGGAACAGAATGGAGTACTGGTCCAGGCATGAACTCTGCCCTTGAGCTTTCTGGTCAACTTACACTTACCCAGTGGTCTGGCTATTCTATTCCTTTTCAAGCACTTTTGGAAGAACAAAAATAGTTGCAATCCTTGGTGAATTCTAGAAGATTCTACAACCTGGACTCTATTGTCTTCTCAAGAGGTCTTACTTCAGATCTCCTTAATCAGTGGTTCTCAGCTGTGGGTTGTGACCCCTCTTGGGGTCACATATTAGGTATTCTGCACATCAGATATTTTCATTTCATACATTACAATTCATAATTGTATCAAAATTACAGTCATGAAGTAGGAATGAAATAATAATGGTTGGGTGTCACCACAACCTGAGGAACTGTATTACAGGGTCACAGCATTAGGAAGGTTGAGAATGTTCCATGCATCTTTGGCATCTTCTTGCTGCATGCATAACATCCAGAGAATCATTACCTCTGTTTTTAAAATTCAACCATCACTGCCCTAATCAAGTAAGTTGATTAAGGATAAAGTTTAAATGTTATTATCTGGCAGATAAGTCCAGAAACTGCCTGTTTTAATTTGTTCCCTCTGGAGCAATCAACTCTCTTGCAGGTGATTTCTATAGATAATCTACATGTAGCTGTTATTTTATGGTGTAACATGGTGTAATTTGTCTTCACTCAGTCATTTCCTTTTTTCTGTATTGTGGTATCAAGTCAACTCTTTTTTATATTTTTAAATAATGTAAAAAAAAAACATTCAAGTAAAGTTCTTAAGGAATACAGTCTATGATCTCACATGGCACTTGTTTTTCAAATCTTCTACTTCCAGTGAAAATATGCCTCTATAAATCAAGTATAAAATCAAACTTTAGTCAAGAGTGTTGATTACTTTACCATAACCCAAACCAGACAAACTGAGGAAGGAATGGTGGTCACTTCTACTTGCTTGTTCAATTTTGTTAGGTTAAAATTTGATTTTAGGTTCACTGACAGGCTTAAATGGATTGTCCTTAAATCTTAGCTATATTAAAAAATATTATTCTGTCCATTGACTTTGAGGGAAAGCAATTTCAGAGCTTAATATGAAGGAGGTTTCCCTTTGCTTTTCTCATAAATTATACATGCAGCTTAAAGGAAACTGGTAAAGATTCTCATGAGGGGTGCACTCAATAGGCATGCACAAAATGTGTTCTGCTGTTTGGCTAATCTTCTGATTTTGTGCTAAATCCTTTAATTTGATTTTCTCATTAATATCTAAAACCTGACTGCGCACAAACTGACACAATATTAGAAGTAGCTTTTATGGTGTTTAAGTCCCATTTATTCTCTTCTTTTACTCATTCATATTAAGGAGACATGTTCAAATTAAGCACAATATTTAGCTGTAAATAAGACAGGAGACTAAAACCAGGGCTGTGCCTCTTGGTGAGGAGTTCCATATTGCCATTTCTCCTTGGTGTTCCTGAGACAAGAGAATCTAAACTTACAAAGGAAATTTCCATCATATTTACAAGAGTACTTTCAATTTATTATATTTGTCCAATTTTTCTTGTACCATGAGTCTTAAATCTCATTCCCTGAAATCAAATCTTTAACATCGTAAAGGTCATTAATTTTAATTAAATGGGTTTTTTTATTCTTACAAGAAATTGAGAATTAGTCTCACTAACTTTCATTAAATAGAGCAAATTATAAATTATAGTACAACTCTAGATGTACCCAGAATCTCAGAAAAAAACGCTTGCTGAACTGGTCCTTTGGGCTCATTTTACTTCATTTCCAACATAGCATTAGATGATAGAGCTAAAGATACCATCAAGTTTGGAGGCTGTGCTGGCATATCCCATAAGCTACAATCACACTTAGTACCTGTACCTTTTGACAATGTATGAACCCCTTTTTATATGTGTCAGCAGTTTTGGAATGGTTTGCTAAAAAGAGAATGTATTTTAGATGTGAATGTGTGTAGTTATAATACATTAGTTGTAATTACTAGCTTTTACTTCAGTTTTCAATTGTTATTTTTAATGTGAAACAATAGATTCTTTGCTAAGGTCCATATCCTCATTAGTCCCAGGAAACTGGGTAGGTTCCAATACAGGCATGATTTTTCATATATGGATTGGGCTTTAAGTCCTATTAGATAACTGCTGGTTTCTACTGACAGGTGGGTGCCACTTACTGCACCTTTATGCACACTGTCAATTATCATGGCTCACATGTATTTCAGCTACATAGGGCAGTTTAATTGCTTCCCTCCCTTGGAAGCTTGCATAGTATTTTCTGGAACCATGAAAGCTAGATCACAGAAAAGAGACTTTTAGGTCAGATCTCATCTTACATCTCATACTTGTATGTCCAAGTATGTAGTTTCTTCAGCAGTAAGACATGTATACATATACAGTTATATGCATTGTGTGTAATTTTAGGTTAATATGAATAATATGATTCCTTAAAGCTTTACCTAGCAACCTTGGTATTATTTATTATTTTCCTTCCTTCTTCTTTATTTAATTCCTTCCTTCCACCCTAGTTGTCACCCCTTCTCTGATTTTCTATGTCCTACTTTTACCACCTGTTTCCTGTATTTACCTCTCAATACCCTCATCTCCTCCACCCCACTGAAATGGTCTTTCTATAGTTCCATGGTTTCTGAGACTACTCCATATTGTATAGTCATACCAGACAATCTGAAGATAGGAACTACAGAAGAAAGTGCAACATTTATATTTCTGGATCTAGGTTACCTCATTCAATGTAATCTTTCCTAGGTCCATCTGTTCACCTGTGTATTTCATGATTTTGATTTGTTTTAGCTGAATGAGTACAGCATTTCCAATATTCTTTCATCTGTTGAAGGACTACTGCCATTTGCTAGACTAGAAAAATGACTTACTATATTCTAAATCTTATACTTTTATAGCTACCACCACTCACCAAAGAAGCCTTTCTTTTTTTCTTTTTCCTTTTATTATTATTTTTTATTTCTTCAATCACATCTTAATCACAATCCCCTCCCTACTTCCCCCTCCGGTCACACCCTCCCACCCTCTTCCCCCTCACATCCCCCATCTGCTTCCTTTTTTTTTTAAGTTTAAGGTGTATCTTTTTTTCCCCCAACAATTCCCCTTTTCAGTCCAACAAAAGACTCTTTCTCTTATAACAACAAATACATTATAAAACAACAAAAAATAATTAGGCCACAAGTATGAAAATTACAAGGCATAACATACATTCTCAATGTCCAGTCCATACGTATTTGGCAACTGACTTTAACATTCTACTATGCACCCATCTCCATGAATTTAAAGTTCTATGTCTAACTCAGCTTCCATCCTAACTTGCATCACCATCTTAAAAACATCTTCTTAGATCCAGAACACCCTCTTAATTCCTAAACAACTCAAATTTTAACTGTAAATATCTAGTCTTCAACCATAGCAGAGACCTGAGAAGGATAAATATATCTGATTATACAGGGTATTCAGGGCCAAAAGCTTCCAAAAGTAAGAAATGACATAGAAGTGGCTTCCTGGACAGTTCCAAATTTCTCACCATACATTATAGCATCAATCTTCAGCCTTTTGGCCCCATTTATCTGACAGACATTAATTGTAAAGCAGGAATTATGAAGAGCTTGCCTGTCCTGTCTTGGCAGAGCTAGGCTGTTGACTTACCTGCTTCCAAGTTTTGTCCTTTTTGAACAGAATGCTGTCTACATTTGAAGAAAAGGATTTTTCTTGCCAAATGACAGGCTTGCCACTAATGCAATCATCTCCAATTAGAGATTCTTTGATGCTCATCCTCTGCTTGGAGTAGAAAGGGGGTGCTGTCAGGAGCTGAAATGTCTCAATATAAAAAAAAATCTTAAGAAAACATCTATGAATGCCATATTCTACAGATCTCTTAAAGTTTTTTAAGACTACCTATCTATCACCATATATTTGGATAAGCAAATATTGCCTGTCTCTTAGCAACTTGATTTCTGATTAACTTAGAAAATAACTGTGATTGAACCCTAGTACCTAACAAAATAACATGCTTAAATGATTATTACTTTGCATTTTTTAAGTATCCTAAACAATTTATGACAGTTGCTAACAAAATGCCAAAACTTCGTATTTCATTTAAGCGTTACCTTAGTACAATATCTTAAAAAGTTAACCTTAATTTTGTATCAATATGCAAAGATCAATACAAATGTAGTCAAAAGTAATCTTAATTTTGTATCAATATACAAATATATAAGGGCATATTCAATAATATAAGGGCATATTCAATAATATGTCCCTTTTTCTTTATCATATCTATATTATGTCTATATTCCATTTTTTTCTCAAGTCTTTTCCCCCACATAGGAGAGAAAGAAAGATACAGAACAGAAAATGAGAAAAATACCTGGGTCTAATTTCCAAAACCTATTTAAAAAGACCATTTAACAACTTGTAACCTCTCCCCTAAATGACAAGACGTATCTATAACCCATCGAATGTCCAAAGGAGAGAAAATTCACCCACCACACCTTCTGGGGATGGGACATCCCTATCTTAAAATTACTTCCTGCTGATTTGGGACATAGTAAACCTGTTTGAGGCACAAATAAGAATGGAAAATGGTTAAACATGTTAATAGAATCATTTGATGTTCAGTAATTTTGCGCTCAGCTATTTAAATGTCCGAAGAAGTTTGTAGACAGAAGATGAACTTCAGGGCTTTACTGAAGTTCTGGCTTGAACAGTCTGTGGGACTGAACAATCTTATTAATGTTGAGTTGTTGTGATTATAGGTTTCTGAGGAAACAGCTAATTGAGAAAGTCTGCAAGGCTAGATCATCTGGGCTACTTATTATCTTCTTTGGTGTCTGATCTGTTTTCATCTGAAGTTTCACTTGTCCAGTTGTTCCTGGACTCCTTAGATGGATGCTTTTAATCTCCTGGAAAGATAAGAATGAAGCCCTGGCATAATTCTAACTCTGGGACCCTAATTTTTTTGGGGGGGAGCAGGTAATATATTTTTCTGGAGAAAATTGTTTTTTTTTTTGACAATAAAAAAAGCATTACCTTTCCATTGAGATTAAAAAAAATTATTTTAATATTTGGGAAGCAAACATACCTTTAAGTGTATATATTTCAAGATCTCAAAGGAGCATTCATTTTGAATTTCAGCATGCCTTTTGTGAGTAGCTTTTCAAATTAAATCATTCCAAATCCTATGTGTCTGCCTCTCCATTCTAAGTATTGGGATCAAAGGCATGTGCCTTCCAACTGTTGGGAGTAAAGATGTGCTCCACCACCCCTGGATCTAAGTTTTTCTCTATTTGGAGCTTGCTTTTGTGTCAGGCTAGCCTTGAACTCAGAGATCTGCATGTTTATGTCTCCAGTGTGTTGGTATTAAGGGGTATCCTCTCAAGTGATGGGGTTAAGGGTGTGCACCGTCACTACCCTGTTCATTGAATTTATGAGACAACTAATTCTATAGTGATCCTCCTGTCTCTGCTGGAGTTAATAGCATGGGCTAACACCACACTTCTCAAATATTTTACCTTAGCTTCAAATTATTTCAAATCTTAGTGGTTTAAAAATACAGGTTGAACTGTAGTAACCCTTAATTTGTTTACAGCCTTTTAAACCTCTTAACTGTCTTTTTAATGCCAAACAATGAAAATACACTTTATATATATATATATATATATATATATATATATATATATATATATATATATATATAAACTTTTAAGTTGATGTCCAAGAGTGTGTAAGCTATGTGGCAACCTGCAGTCTAATATTCTAACCAGAAATTAAGACCATTTTCCCTTTCATGCCAGTAAGGCAAGTATGCCTTTGGTAAATTATACTTTGAAAATTTTTACATTTTATTTTTATTGTATTTTAAGTTTGTTTACCCTTTTTTAAAAAGATATTAATTTGTTTTCTGAGTTACTTCCAGAACATAGTTTCCTTCCTCCTCCACTCCTGATCCATACCTCCCTCTTTCCCTCCTTTCCTTCTTCATTATTCCTCTACTTGGTAGTCTCCTCCTCAGTTGAGGTGGGATCTTACATATCCTACTCCCTCATTTCTTCATTCATGTGAGGGTCAAGAGCTTCCCCTTGTACTAGGGCTTGATATGGAATACCATGTAGGGTAAGGTGTTCCACTAACCTACAGCAGATTCCATGACTCACTGCTGGGTGAAGTTTTTCCTAGTATAGATATGCTAGGTTCCTATCTGTTTGGATCTGTGGGTTTCTGGATGGTTGTCCTGTGATATATGGTTAATATACACTTATAAGAGAGTAAACACCATGTTTATCTTTGTGGGACTGAGTAAGCTCACTTAGGATGAGCTTTTCTAGGTCCATCCATTTGGTTTCAAATTGCATGATTTCCTTCTATCTGACAGCTGTGTAGTATTCTATTGTATAAATGTACCATATTTGTTTGCTTTTTTTTTAATACTTTATTTTTTTTTCTTCAAGTTACATCTCAGTCACAAACCCCTCCCTATTCCCCCTTCCTATCCCGCCCTTCCACCCTCTTCCCCCCAGAAGTTTCCCCTTTCAGTCCAACAGATGGTTCCTTCTCTTATAACAGTAAGTATTATACAAAACAACAGATATAAATATGCCACATTTATGAGAGTTAAATGGCCCAGTACACCTTCCCAATGTCCAGTTTATACATATTTGGACCCTGACATTAACATTCTACTATCTAACCATCTCCATGAGTTTAAAGGTCTATATCTGACTCAACCTTTATACTAACTTGCAACACATTTTTAAGAGTATCTTCTTAGATCTATAACACCCTCTTGATTCCTAAA
>CAJQZJ010032362.1:4000753-4015750 GCA_907164525.1 Lophiomys imhausi | reverse complement strand
TACATTTCCTTCTCCAGCTTGCTTGTTTTTGTATGAAAATCTTTCATTGCTTTTTCCTTTTCCTGTTCAAGCTCTGTCACCTTGGCTTGGAGCTCTTTAATGGTGTTGTTTCTTGTTTTGACTTGTAGAATTGTGGTTTCTTTGAATTCCTTCATAGATTTAAGTTCTTCTTGCAGGGACTCTATCACTTTCCATAATGCAGAATTGTCAACATTTTCATGTGTTTCTGTTGGTGTGAGGTCATCCGAATTGGATGAGCTAGGATAATTCTGCTTTCTTGGAGTCATATTTCCTTGATTTCTATTTTTTTTTTTTGACCTTTGGCCATTGGGTGCGTTTAGCTGTCTGTTCTTGTCGTTTTCTGTGCTTGAATCCACAGTGGATGATTTGGTGCAGGGGACGAGTTACTTGGCTATCTGTCGTTGCTTACAGGGGCATTTCAGGGTTACTTTGGTTTTAATCGCCTGAGGCACTGTGAGCTGGTGCAGCCTATTCCCATGTTGTGAGTAATGGACCGGGATTGTTTCACTGCTCCCAATTCAGACTTCTCTATGTTGCACTCTGAGTTTTCAGCCTGTAATGGTTCTGATGGTATGGACCTGTTTGCCCAGGCACAGATTCTGTGGGCTTTGTTTGTCGTCACGGAGGCTGACAGGGTCTGGCTCCACACCTAATATGTCTGGATTTTCCAGAATACAGCTATGGTCCTGATTTCTGGTTTCTCACTAGGCTTCTCGCCCCAGGCCTGCCCTCTGTGCCTGATTCCCTCCTTGTCTGGGCAGCCGCGGGTCTCCCTCCCTGGCTGCTCGGCCGTGGCTGCACTGAATCCCGGATCCCCCGGCTCTCTGAGTGGTCCTCTCGCCCCAGCAGCTCAGCCGTGGGTGCACGGATCCCTGGCCCTGCCCACGCCTGGCTCTCTCCCCAGTTGTCCTGCCATGAGTTCGGGGGGGATTTGGCCCTGCCAGCCGGGCTCCCTCCCCAGCTGCGCTGTCGTCAGTGCGTGGGATTCGGCCCCTCCCGCCCGCTTTTGTGTTCCCGGCTTCCCGAGCTCTCTCGGAACCTCCCGCCCTCTGCTTCATGAGTGGCTGCGGACCACCCGCTGAACCCCCTGTTTGTTCCTTGCTAAGACTTCCACTATCTCGCAAAATTTTTTAAGTTGGTATAAGTTTTACCTGAGGTGTGGGGGAGTCCAATAGGCTAGTGAAGTATTGCCAAGTGGCCTCTGATTCTGCCTGCTGTGAGTTGGGGTCAATCTTACCAGGCGCCTCTCCAAATGGGAGTTCCCGAATCCCGGGTTTAGTGGCTTCCATGTCTGCGAGAGATGGGGAGAGAGCCTTACCCTGGGACTTTTAACAGTCCTTTGGGAGCTGTGAGTGTTCCCGGGAGGGTCTAGCCCCTCCGGTTTTTGCACAGTGCCCAATGACTCTGTGTTTTTTATGGCTCTTTTTTTCCTTGCGTTCAAAATGCGTCAGTGTAGGTCGCCGCCATCTTCCCCCCCCCCCCGTTTGCTTTTTTTTTAATCCATTCTTCTGTTGAAGGACATTTGGGTTGTGTCTAGTTTCTGGCTATTACAAATACAGCTGCTATGAACATTGTTGAGGCAATATCCTTGTGGGTTGGTGTCGATTCTTTTGGATATGTGCCCAGGAGGGGTACGGCTGGGTCTTGAGGTAGAACTATTCCCAATTTTCTAAGATATCTCCAGATTGATTTCCAAAGTGGTTGCACAAGTTTGCACTCCCACCAGCAAAGGGAGAGTGTTCCACTTTCTTCATGTCCTCACTAGCATGTGCTATCATTTGAGTTTTTGTTCTTATTCATTCTGACAGGTGTGAGATGGAAACTCAGAATTGTTTTGAGTTGCATTTCCCTGATGACCAAAGATGTTGAACATTTCTTCAAGTGCCTCTAGGCCTTTAGAGATACCTCTTTTGTGAATTTTCAGGTTAGCTCTATACCCCATTTTTTGATGGGGTTATTTGATTTTTTTGGTATTTAATTATTTGAGTTCTTTATATATTTTGGATATTAGCCCTCTATTGGATGTTGGGTTGGTAAAGATCTTTTCTCAGACTGTAGGGTACTGAAAGGACACTGTTCTAAGGACAGTGTCTTTTGCCTTACAGAATCTTTTCGATTTCATAAGGTCCCATTTATTGATTGATTGTTTTAGCACCTGAGCTATTGGTGTTATGTTCAGGAAGTTGCTACCTGTCCCAGTGAGTTCCAGGCTTTTACCCACTTTCTTTTCTATAAATTTTAGTGTGTCCAGATTTATGTTGAGGTCTTTGATCCACTTAGACTTAAGTTTTATGCAGGGCAATAAATATGAGTCTACTTTCATACTTTTACATGTTGAAATCTAGTTAGACCAGCACCATTTATTGAAGATGCTTTCCTTTTTTCATTGTATGGTTTTGGCTTCTTTGTCAAAATTTAAGTGACATAGGATGCTTGGGTTTATTTCTGAGTCTTAAATTCAATTGCATTGATCAACTGACCTGTTTCTATGCCAGTACCATGCTGTTTTTATTACTATTGCCCTATAGTACAGCTTGAAATCTGGGATGGTGACCTCCAGATGCCCTATTATTGTACATGATTGATTTAGCTATTCTGGGTTTTTTGTTATTCCATATGAAGCTGAGAATTGTTCTTACACAGTCTATAAAGAATTGTGTTAGCATTTTGATAAGAATTACATTGAATCTGTATAATGCTTTTGGTAGGATGGCCATTTTTATTATGTTGATCCTTCCTATCCAAGAACAAGGGAGATATTTCCATCTTTTGAGATCTTCTTCAATTTCTTTCTTCTTGAAGTTATTGTCATACAGGTCTTTCACTTGTTTGGTTAGAGTTATCCCCAGGTATTTTATATTATTTGTGACTACTGTGAAGGGTGTTGATTCCCTTATTTCTTTCTCAGCCCATTTATCTTTTGTGTAAAAAGGGGTACTGATTTTTTTAAATTGATTTTGTATCCAGCCACATTGCTGAAGGAATTTATCAACTGTAGGAGTTCTCTGGTGAAATTTTCAGAGTCTTTTATGTATACTATCATATCATCTTCAAATAGGGATACTTTGACTTCTTCCTTTCCAATTTTTATCCCCTTGATCTCCTTTAGTTGCCTTATTGCTCTAGCTAGAACTTCAAGTACTATGTTGAAGAAACACGGAGAGATTGGTCAGCCTTGCCCTGTCCCTAGTTTTAGAGGAAATGCTTTAAGTTTTTCTTCATTTAGTTTGATGGTGGCTATTGGCTTGTTGTAAGTTGCCTTTATTATATTTAAGTATGGTCCTTGTATGTCTGACCTCTCCAAGACTTTTAACATGAAGGGGTGCTGGATTTTGTCAAAAGCTTTTTCAGTGTCAAATGAGATGATCATCTTTTGTTTTATTTTGTTTTTTTCCTCTTTCAGCTTGTTTATGTGATGAATTGATGGATTTTCTTATGTTGAACCACTCTTGCATCCCTGGGATGAGGCCTACTTGATCATGGTGTATGACAATTTTGATGTGATCTTGGATCTGGTTTGCAAGTATTTTATTAAGTATTTTTGTATCTATGTTCATAAGGAAAATTGATCTGAAATTTTCTTTCTCCATTGAGTCTTTGTGAGGTTTAGGTATCAGGGTGGCTGTGGCCTCATAGAATGTGTTTGGCTGTATTCCTTCTGTTTCTGTGTTGTGGAAGAGTTTGAAGAATGTTTTTATTAGCTCTTCTTTCAATGTCTGGTAGAATTCTGTGCTGAAACCATCTGGCCCTGGACTTTTTTTTGGTTGGGAGACTTCTAATGACTTCTTCAATTTCCTTAAGGATTATAGGACTGTTTAATTTCTTTTCCTGTTCTTGATTTAACCTTGGTAGGTGGAATCTATCAAGAAAATTGTCCATTTCATTTAGGTTTTCCAATTTTGTGGAGTACAAGTTTTTGAAGTGGGACCTAATGTCTCTTTGGATTTCCTCAATGTCTGTTGTTATTTCCCCCTTTTCATTTCTGATTTTGTTGATTTAGGTATTTTCCCTCTGCCTTTTAGTTAGTTTGGCTAAGGATTTGTCTATTTTGTTGATTTTCTCAAAGAACCAACTCTTGGTTTTGTTAATTCTTTGTATTGTTCTGTTTGTTTTTAAATTGTTGATTGTTGTCCTGATTTCCTGCCTTTTGCTCCTCTTGGGAGTGTTTGCTTCTTTTTCTTCTAGCTCTTTCAGGTGTGCTTTTAGGGTTCTATTATGGGAAGTCTCTAATTTCTTTTTGAAGGCACTCAGTGCTATAAACTTTTCTCTTAGCACTGCTTTCAATAAGTCCCATAGGTTTGGGTATGTTGTTTCTTCATTTTCACTGAGTTCTAAGAAGACTTTAATTTTTTTTTTTTATTTCTTCCCTGATCCAGAGGTCATTGAGTAGAGAGTTGTTCAGTTTCCATGTGATTGTAGGCTTTCTGTTGTTTTGTTATTGTTGAAGTCTAGCCTTATTTCATTATGGTCTGATAAGTTACAAGGGGTAATTTCAATTCTCCTGTATCTGTTGAGGCTTGTTTTGTGACCAAAAATATGGTCAATTATGGAGAAGGTTCCATGAGGAGCTGAAAAGAAAGTATATTCTTTTGGGGTGAAATGTTCTATAGATATCATTTCGATCCTTTTGATTCATAGTGTCTGTGAGACTCACTATTTCTCTGTTTGGTTTCTGCATCATTGATCTATCCAGTGGTAAGAGTGGTGTGTTGAAGTCTCCCACTATTAATGTGGGGGTTCGATGTGGGATTTGAGCTTTAGTAGTGTGTCTTTAACAAATGTGGGTTCCCTTACATTTGGGGCATAGATGTTCACTATTGAGATATCATCTTTGTGGATTTTTCCTTTGATGAGTATGCAGTGTTCTTCCCTTTCTCTTTTTAACAAATATTTATTTATTACTTCAGGTTACATCTTCATCACAGTGCCCTCTTTCCACCCCTCCTAGTCCTGCCCTCCCACTCCCTACCCCCTATCCCTTCCATCCCATTCCTCTGGAGTAGAGTGTCCCTACATAACAGCCCCCCACCCGGTTCAGCAGTGACAATGGGTATGGAATGATCCTGTGATTCTTCAACAGAATGTGTGGTGATACATAACTCTCTGCTTTTATTTATCTGAGAGCATATCTTTCATTCATTTTTTTTAAGGATGGATTCATTAGATTTAATACTTTTGGTTAGTAGGTCCCCCTCCAGTACTGTGGTTGACACTACTTTATAGCAGGAAGAATTCATCATGCAAAAATGCTGATAGTACAGAATAGGCTTTCAGAGCAACATCAAGTCACTTTTAAATAAATGATTTCAACATTTACTTTGTTTTAATTTTTGACAATTTATTAAATTATCCTGGTGTGAGTCTCAAATTAGATCTTATTTATAGTATTTTAAACTTCATGAATCTTTCTATTTCTTTCTTCAAGGTTGCAAATTTGTCAGTTATTATGTCCTTGGTTGTCCCTACCATCTCTCATCATCTCTAATCTCTCCTTATTTATGCATATTTTCTTCTACTTGATGTTACCCCTGATTTCATAAGATAGCTATATTTTTCTTTTGTTATTAATCATTTTATATATAATTTATGGTCCTCCAGTGAGTGAACCCTGAATTTGATGATATTTTCTTCTTAACATTTATTAATTAATTGAATTTACATCTTGGTTGCAGCCTCCTCCAGGTCCCACCCTTCCACCCTCTACCCTCTCACCCTCCTATTGTTCTCCTCAGGTGAGGCAGGCCCACATATCAGCCCCCCTCATTTCATCAGTCACATGAGGCCTAAAGTGCTTCCTCTTGCTCTGGGGCCCAACACGGCAGCTCAGCTAAGGTAAAGTGTCCCACTAACAGGTAACAAAGTCTATGACTGAGACGGCCCCCACCTACTTGCTAAGAAATCTGTATGAAGACCAAGTTTCCTACAATCTATATTTATATAAGGGGATCTAGGTCAAATCTAAGTTTCTTCTTTTTTTTTTTTTTTTTTTTTTTTTACTTTTTGATTTAGTGTTTCAGTCATTGTAAGCCTCTAGGGGCCCAAATTGGTTGGTTCTATTTATCTTCATGTGTTGTTCTTGTCTACTCTGGGTCTCTCTATTCCTACTTCCTCTCTTATATAGGGCTCCCAGAGCTCCAACTAATGTTTGGGCACTGTGTCTCAGCATCTGCTTTGATCTGCTGCTGGGTGGAATTTCTCATATGATAATTACGCTAGGTTCCTGCTCCTTTGTGTTATGAGCTGTAGGATAGTTATCCTGTACTATATGTCTAAAACCCAGCTATAAGTAAGTACATGCCATGTGTATTGTTCTGGGTCTGGGTTAGCTCACTCAGGATGAGCTTTTCTAGTTCCATCCATTTGGTTGCAAATTGCATGACTTTCTTGTTTCTGATAGCTGAGTAGTATTCAAAATTTAACACCAAGAAATCAAATAATCCAATCAAAAAATGGAGTACAGAACTAAAATGAGAATTCACAAAAAAGGAATCTCTAATAGCTGAGAGGCACTTGAAGGAATGCTCAATATCTTTAGTCATCAGGGGAATGCAACTCAAAATGACTTTAAATTCCATCTTATACACATCAGAATGGCTAAGATCGAAAATTCAAGTGATTACACATGCTGGAGAGGATACGGAGAAAGGGAAACACTCCTCCATTGCTGGTGAGCATGCAAACTCGTACAACCACTTTGGAAATCAATCTGGTGATATCTTAGAAAACTGACAATAGTTCTGTCCCAAGACCCAGCCTTACCACTCCTGGGCATATATCCAAAAGATTCTTCACCAAACTGCAAGGACATTGGTTCAATGGTGTTCATAACACCTTTCTTTGTAATATCTAGAAACTGGAAACCCAGATGCCCTTCAACTGAAGAATGGATTAAAAAAAAAAAAAAAAACCTCTGGTACATTTCCTTTTACTTAATCAAACCTCATGTTGAAATGCTTGTTTGGATTTTTTTTCAGTTCAGTCATTGCTTTACCTGCTTGTGGTTGATGCTTTTTATTTTTCTCTTTTCTTTTTTTCTAATATTTTTTTTTATTTCTTCAAGTTCCATCTCCATCACAATCCCCTCCCTACACCCCTCTCCAGTCCCACCCTCCCACCCTCTTTCCCCTCAACCCCCCTCCTCCTCTTTTCTGTAATTCTTACTTGTGCATTATCTCTTGACCTCAGTGAGCATAGTTATGACCTTCACTTTGAATACTTTGTTGTGCTCATCATTTCTTCCCTTCATTAATTTTAAAAATGTTTTCTATTCCTACAGAGTTTACTCTTCGCTTACTTTCCTTTAATCTCTGGGTTTATTTCTACAGATTAGTTTGAAACCCATTCTCCCACTCTTCACATACTGACTTTCCATAGAAGGAGATACTCACTAGTCAATATGCCCACAGACTTCAGGTACTTCTCAAGCCCTGTCTTTGTCTATTTGAGATTTTTTTTTTCTTCTTAGTAACTTCCAGGAGATTAGATTATAACTTTCTGTCTATACCTGGAACAAGTGAAGTAAGATCTAGTCTTTTAGAAATCAGTAAAGTCCAGGTGTTAGAAGTGTAATCAGATTCCTTCTCTCCTCAGGGAGAAGCATGAGTTGGCATTTGTGGCAATACAGATTTTTGAAAATATCCCTCATATTCAATGAGACTTGAACTTATCCCTCATATTCAATGAGACTTGAACTTTCGCTAGACCTCAAAACCAAAGTTGCTAATATACCTTGAGGTCACTTAAGACTTGTAACCCACTGTGTGCTTTGTTTATTTAGCCTTCTTTTAAAAGAACAATGTAACAGCCAACCTTAATTGTCTTGGATTTCCCATGTAATCAACACCCTAGAAGTTAGTACAATGTATATCTATAATCTTAAACTACTCTTCTATGTCCCTGATCCAGAAAACTATACACATGAGTATGGCAGTCATTTGTTGAAAGCAACAAATTGATTGAAAAAAAAAACAAAACCTTGTGAATGTCCACTATAAATGCTTGAATTGTCATATGGACATTGCTTGATACTATTTGTTTGTTTGTTCTTTAAATCTGAGTCAGTTAAAATCAGTAATGTTCAATGCCTTGCAAAATCCTATTAATGATTTCTATAAAGTATCCTTCAATCCTTCCTCAAGTGATGCTTTTTGTGATGTTAATAAATGGGAGCAAAAGCTCTTTTTAAGATAACATGCAGAGACACACACAGACACACTGAAGTAGACACAGAATGGACAACACAGTATTCAGGCAGGCACAGAATCAGACTCATATACCAAATTCTAGACTGGAACAATGGAGGACACATTTAGAGCGAGGTAGAGAATTCAAATCTGGATTTCCTCTTCATAAAATTATTACAAGGGGAAGTGCTTTTAACTTCTTTTTCTTAATACTACATTGATATGTTTTGGGTACTGTGATGATGTGGTGATGCTATACATCCTAAATATTAATTAATCTTCCAGAAGCCCCCTTGCTGCACACCAAGTGAACCTGTGCTAACTTTCCTGTTAACCATTGTCTCTGATTGGTTAAATAAATGCTGATTCCTGAGATTGGGCAAAGTCAGAGGTAGGCGAGACTAAGGTGCTCACACTTCTGAAGCAGAGAGATTCAGAAGTAGAAGAAGAAGAAGAAGAAGAAGAAGAAGAAGAAGAAGAAGAAGAAGGAGTAGAAGCTTGGAGCAGGAAGAAGGATACACACAATGGATACGATGGGATGGATTAAAGAAGATAATTTTACATGGCCTGGAATATCAGTATAGCATGGAGAATAACAGTCCAAGGGTACATATGTATATATGGGGTCATATTTAAGGAATAGAATTAAGAGCTAGCTTAGATCAGCTAAGATTGCACAATCCTCTCCAAGGCTTTTTAAAATCCATCAGGTGTCAGTGTGTTTATTTATAGTGGTGCGTTAAGGATTAACACTGCTGAGCAATTAATGATAACCTAAATGTTGATAATAATTTAATTAGCATTTTCTACACTGTGAGGTTATTATTAATGCATTTAATCAATGCTATCATCTATAACCTGCTCTTTCTATTGAGCCAAGGACCACAAGCTATGCCAAGGACCTCCACATTTCTACAAGGATATATGCTCTTTTAAAATATTCTTTTTTTTTTTTTTTTTTTTTTTTTTGTCTGTTACTCTCATGGGTCTACCGAATATCTGGGGACAGGCTCTAAGATTAGAGGTCCATTATTCACATAGCAACGAGAAACATCATGGGGAAAGGAGTGCAAAATAGCCCCTTCTACAAATAAATTAACTAAAGGTTTTTTTTTTTTTTTTTTTTAAATCTCCACTGAAGCAAGCCGTGGGAAAGATCTGCAGTGGAAAGTATCCACTTATCATTTGCATTCCTGGGAAACTAGTAGCTTTCTCCCCCTTCATCTTTAAAAGACAGACAAGTTGGCAGCCAGATTTTCAGCTGGTAATTAGCATGGATATATTAGATGTACAACCTCATGCCTGTGTAGGTATGAAGCTAGGAGCTAGACTTTTCTACATGGAATAAGGTAGGAAAAGGCATTAGAGGAAAAGCATATATGGTCACTCAAAACTGCCACTTTGCTCTCTGTATTTTCAGGGGGACTAGAAAATCCTAGGCCCTAGCAACTTTGGCAATTGATTTTTCAGCCTCTTCTGTGTTAGCTGAAAAGATCATGGAACTATTAGTATAGTTGAACTCCTCTCCCAATCCAAGGCCTACTCCTAGGGTAAGTCCTGTAGGTGTTCTGTAAAGTCCTCACATATCCACTCAAATTTCCAGAGGCTATCACCTCCCTCTTCAACTTCAAGATATAGGCTAGTTGAAAGCTGAGCAGTACCTAAAATGAAAGTTGTATGTGCAGAGTGCCCCTTCTGGGAGATGATTCTAACTTGTATTTCACTACCTGCTCACTGTACTGAGGCCAAGAGAGGCATGGACATTGTAGCCCTGCATGTTTAAAGCTGTTGTACTGAACCACAGTCCCTGTAATTTCTCCGGGAGGCAAGTTTGTAGTCAGTCTACGGGGTAACAGTGATAAATTTGGGCTATCAGATGTATGCTCCAGAACTTTCCTTCTTTAGAGAGATGACTGGTCTTCCCAGTCATGTGGCTTTGTGCTGAAGTGAGGCTTGAAGAGTCAGTGCATCACAGCTTTTCTTGTCCATCGCTAAATGGTAACTTCCTTAGTTATCTGATACATGGGAATCTTTCAGCTGCTTTCTGAAAATCTCTCAGAGGGATTCCTCAGTGCATGGCAGTGTGCCTACTGTGTATGTAGGTAATAAGTCTCTGGCCTCAAATTCTGTTGTCTGATGATGTCTCTAGTTCTTTGACAACAGTTGAAGGTAATGATTTCAGAATCAATAAGTTCCAAAGTAAGCAACTGACTTAATAGCTGAATTGGTTCTACCAGGCTTAGAAAACCACTACAGCCACTGAAGCCCTCCTCACTGCAGCCACTGCAGCCCTCCTCACTACAGCCACTGCAGCCCTCCTCACTGCAACCACTGCAACCATTGCAGCCACTGAAGCTCTCCTCACTGCAGCCACTGCAGCCCTCCTCACTACAGCCACGGCAACCATTGCAGCCACTGCAGCCCTCCTCACTGCAGCCACTGCAGTCCTCCTCCCTGCAGCCACTGCAGCCCTCCTCCCTGCAGCCACTGCAGCCCTCCTCCCTGCAGCCCTCCTCCCTGCAGCCACTGCAGTCCTCCTCACTGCAGTCCTCCTCCCTGCAGCCACTGCAGTCCTCCTCACTGCAGTTCTCCTCTTTGCAGCCACTGCAGCCTTCCTCACTGCAGTCCTCCTCCCTGCAGCCACTGCTGTCCTCCTCACTGCAGTCCTCCTCCCTGCCCCCACTGCAGTCCTCCTCACTCCAGGACACACACATCCTAGGTGACACAAACAAATGTGTGTCAAGTAGATGGGTCATATATAAGCGAGGTTTGCAATTGTAACAGCCCCTGTCCCTTTAAATGGCTCCACCCTGTTCTTGGATTCGGCATAGAAGTCACTAAATTTACTTCTGCTCCTATGTGAATTCCATTTTCACTGAAATTGTCTGTGGGTCTTGTTTTTCAATAGAGAAGAAAACATATCTGTTATTTTCATTATAACCTCATCTTAATTATGTTAATAGCTATTATTATCTAATAAATAATAAAACATTATGATACAATTAAGCTTTAATTTTCATGCACATTGTTTGAATGTGTATATACATGCATTATTTACAGTTTTTATCATTATTATTTTTGAAAAATGCAAAGAAAAGTAAAGTTGATTTTTAAAAATTATTTAACTACCTTCATCTTTTTGGCTGTTTCTGTATTTCTAAAATATGTAATATAATCTAGTTCATTTATATCAATTTGTGAAAAAGTATAGTGGAAATCACTGCTTGTTTTGTAGAAAATAATCCCATTGTTTTTGTTTATTTTAACACTTGCTCTGGAGTCATAAATACACACAGTCTATATTAGTTTGAAGGAGAATTGTTTGTGTCTCTGAAGGTTTTAGCAAATGACACTGTCAATGATTTACATGGATATCCTGGGTAACTTCTCTGTATACTAGTGGCTTCCGTATTTGTGCTTCTTATTAATGGAAGGTGAAAGGGGCTGTTGTCTTCTTTACTGGATATCTGTTGCTAAGAGAAATTTCTCTGACAAAAGGTGAGTCTACACTTACCTGTAACTCTTATTCCCTCCCATCACTGTGTCATCACTCCTGTTCTCTGCCTTTTGGAAGCAAAATAGACACCCTAATTGATCTATGAGTAACTCCCCTGCTCCCACAACCAAGAGGTGTGGTGATCTTTTGGGGTTTTGAAAAGTTTTATCATTACAAAAAGAGTAACTGCTAAAATCTCTTTGTGTATATGTTGTTGGAACTGTGTTTTCATTCATAATAATATTGTCCTATTAGCCTTCTATAATAACAAAAATACAATAGTAGTAATATTTTTGTCTTATACATGTTTAAGTCAACTTAATGTTCACAAAATACCAGGAAACATGGAATTATAACCCCGAATGATTAAGAAAAAGAGTTGGAAAGCCATCACATAACTCAAAGAGAGTCAGATATATAATGATAGGACCATGAGTCAGATCTTGGCTACCTGGCTTCTGATACTTCAAATGTCAGGCATGCAAATATCTGAGGCTATTACATTGCAATCTCAGAAATCTGGGAAAGCTGGATATGGATGTAATTTATAACTTGGTGATCTTTTGCTCTCTGTAGGTCCAGTGCTTAGAATAAAAAGAAATGGATAATTTGTGAAATAAATGACAACGATGAAAGACATAGCTGAGAGAAAATATTGATCAAATTCCAACACAATGTCTCCACAGTGATTGAAAAATATCCAGGATATCCTGAGTCATCCATAGATGAAAGCCTAACTGTGGCTGAGTTTAGAACTGCCAATGTAAAGTTAACTGAAAGACAAAGCTGTGGAGAGAATCACAGCAATCAAAGGTAGTGTTGAGAAAGTCTCCTCTGAAATTAAAACATTCCATCTTGACCGGAAGCTCATTAAGACAGGATGTAAACAACTAAAAATAACTTCAGGAAGTACCTGAGACTCTCTACATTCAATAGGTTTCCCAAAAAGTATATAGGTAAGAAATATTGCTAAGAGTAATCTAAGAAGCCAAGTTGCAAAGATTGCTCTCAGTTGTAGAGGGCACTAGGTCCTTGTTCTCACAAACCAGGAAGGTTAAAAAGGCAGGCTTGTCTCTTCAAAGTAAGGAGAGAGATGCTTTTCTATTTTCTTCCTGGAAAGCTGGGAATGGATGTAGTTTATAACTTAGTGATCTTTTGCTCTCTTTAGGTCCAGGCCTCACCCAAATCCCCCAAACTACTATGTTTCTTTATACCACACTCTCCCTCCCTGGATCTTGAGCATTACTTCTCAGTCAATAAAACCCATCCTTACTGAAGATATCACATGTACTTTATAACAGCATTGGTAACTTCTGTCATATCTGTAGGACCAGGCCAATCCTCACTCTGAGAGATGCTATCCTCTGAGAACGGCATGAAGATGCTATCTTCTTGCAGTCGTGATCTCACAGCAGCTGCAGTTGCTTACACTGGGCTGCACAAGACTGAGCCTGTCAAAACTCAGTCATGAGTCAGGGAGCAGTTAATGAGACCATATTCCTTAGTGATGAACTATTGGCTAATAATGGATGCTCAGGGAAAGCCAATCATCATCTTTAGTTGTGTATTAACAGATGATCCCATCAGGCTCCCATGGATAAATCTAAACCTAAGGTCATACACATGGCCCTGGTTAAACACAGTAAATGATAAAACAAACAAATTAAAAAAAAAGGAATGTTGAAAGGGGACCTGTAGGGAGGAGGAGGGATTGTCAGGGGTAGAAAGGGATTGTAGAGATGAGGAGGGTTGTCAGGGTTATAAAGGAGATAATAGAAATTGAGTGGGAAATCAGAATATATTTCAGAATATATTATATACATAATAATGTTGTCAAAAATTTAATTAATAGGGGAGCGAAGATGGCGGCGACCTACACTGACGCATTCTGAATGCGGGGAAAAAAGAGCCATAAAAAACACAGAGTTACTGGGCACTGTGCAAAAACCGGGGGGGCTAGACCCCCCCCCCCCCCGGGAACGCTCACAGCTCCCAAGGGACTGTTAAAAGTCCCAGGGCAAGGCTCTCCCCATCTCTCACAGACACGGAGGCCACTAAACCCGGGATTCGGGAACTCCCATTTGGAGAGGCGCCTGGTAAGATCGATCCCAACTTACAGCAGGCAGAATCAGGGTCCACTTGGTCATAGATCGCTGTCCTATTGGGCTCCCCACACATCAGGTTGAACTTATACCCACTTAGAAAAGGTTGCGAGATAGTGGAAGCCTTAGCAAGGAACAAACAGGGGGCTCAGCAGGTGGTCCGCAGCCGCTCGCTCGTGAAGCGGAGGGCGGGAGGTTCCAAGAGAGCGCAGGAAGCTGGGAACACAAAAGCAGGCGGGAGGGGCACACTCACGATAGCACAGTTGGGGAGGGAGCACAGCTGGCAGGGCCAAATCCCCGCCAGTCCACGGCAGGTCATCTGGGGAGAGAGACAGGCGTGGGTGGGGCCAGGGGTCCATGCACCCAAGGCGGAGCTGCTGGGACGAGAGGTGCACTCAGGCAGCCGGAGGATCCGGGGCTTGGAGTACCCACGGGACCCGTGGCGGCGCAGACAGAAAGGGAATCAGGCACAGGGTCCAGCCCTGTGGCGAGAAGACTAGAGAGAAACCAGAAATCGGGACCATAGCTGTATCCTGTGTGGAGCCAGACCCTGTCAGCCTCCGGGACAACAAACAAAGCCCACAGAATCTGTGCCTGGGCAAACAGGCCCATACCATCAGAACCATTACAGGCTGATAACTCAGAGTGCAACATAGAGAAGTCTGAATTGGGAGCAGTGAAACAATCCTGGTCCATTACTCACAACCTGGGAATAGGCTGCACCAGATCACAGTGCCTCTGGCCATTAAAATCACAGTGACCTTGAAATCCCCCTGTAAGCAAGGACAGATAGCCAAGTAACTTGTCCCGTGCACCAAATCATCCACTGTGATTCCAAGCACAGAAAACAGACAGCTAAATGCATCCAATGGCGAAAGGTCAAAAAAAAAAATAGAAATCAAGGAATTATGACTCCAACAAAGCAGAACCACCCTAGCTCATTCAATTTGGATGACCACACACCAACAGAAACACATGAAAACATTCACAATTCTGCAGTATGGAAAGTGATAGAGTCCCTGCAAGAAGAACTTAAATCTATGAAGAAATTCAAAGAAACCACAATTCTACAAATCAAAACAAGGAACAACACCATTAAAGAGCTCCAAGCCAAGGTGACAGAGCTTGAACAGGAAAAGGAAAAAGCCATGAAAGATTTTCATACAAAAACAAGCAAGCTGGAGAAGGAAATGTA
>CAJQZJ010032362.1:3946677-3975753 GCA_907164525.1 Lophiomys imhausi | reverse complement strand
GAGAAAGGAGGATACAGAAAAGCAAAAGAGAGAAGTCCCTGGGTCTATATATAAGAGATGTAAATCTTTATTAAAATAAATGACTTTTTCATCTTGTTAAATCCATGTATTAGGAGTTTTGGTATTGTTTTCTTGAGAGGGCAGGATATAAGCTTTAAAAAAAGGAATGAAATTGCATGATCATGGGTAACAATTTGTTATTTACATTTTTCTAACTGACATGTTCTCATAGACGAATCTGTCTCATACTAGTATTTCAACACTCATAAATCATTCAGAGATCTGATATTATAACACCCATAAATCACGCAGATAATATAAACCTACTAACACTTATAGGTTTTAATTATATTTTAATAAAATTATCATACTGGCTATATATTCCTCAAACATGAAATGACATCTCTGAGATTTGGTCCCTTAATTTGTATTATACGTGCAATGACTACTACCTAAAAGGATCATTATCAGGATAGAGACATTATATAGTAAATTTCCAGCATGACTGTCAATTAGGTGCTGGCTGTAAGCCAAAGTCCAGTGTAATTAGATGGAATAATTTAATTCTCATTAAAACCCAAATGAAGGTTTCCTCTCTACATATAAGGTAACTAAGAAACAGAAGCATTTCAACAAACCTAATATCATGAGTTTTCCTTTGTTAATATGTTGTTTTGGGTTTTTTTTGTTTTTGTTTTTGTTTTGTTTTGTTTTGAGACACTGTTTCTCTATGTAGCACTGGCTTTCCTGGACTCGCTTTGTAGCCCAAGCTGGCCTCGAACTCATAGGGATATGCCTGCCTGTGCCTCCTGAGTGCTGGAAATAAAGGTGTGTACCACCAAAGCTGGCTTGTTAATATGTTTTTAATTGGAAAAAATATTAACACTTTCCTGCTTCCAACTCCTCCAAGCAACCCTCCCTTGAAGGATAGCCCCATTTTCTTTATTATTTTAACCTGTGTGTGTGTGTGTGTGTGTGTGCACGCATACACACGCAAATATATAAAACTACAAAACTACAACCTACTAAGTCTGTTTTTGTTGGTGGCTTGTATATGGTTTCAAGGCTGACCACTGTACATTGGACAGCTAAGAAGGGCTAATCTCTGGGAGACGGTAGTTCTCTTTCCCTCAGAAGTCATTAGTTGCCTATAGGTCTTTGTCTAGGGATAAAATTTCCCCACTTCCATGTCAACATGTACATTGATATTGCCATTTCTCCAGACTTGTTTATGTACCCATTTCTAAGAGAATGGTTTTGAAACCATTTTTCTGGTATACTGTCTCATATAATCTTTCTAATCTTTCTACCCCCTCTCCCATGATGCTCCATGAACCATGGATGCAGGAATAATGATGTGGATGTAACTGTTGCGGCTGGGTTCCCCACAAACTGTTTATTTCTGTATTGCATCCAGTTGTAGTTTTCTCTGATGAAGTTGATTCACTGCAAAGAGAGGCTTCTTTGACATGATGTGGTAGCTATGCTTATATGTGGGTATGAGACATAATAATATCTCACATATTGCATATATCTCATATATTGATATAATGTAATAAAATATATGCTTGTCTAATCAAAGTGACAGTAGTAGATTCTTTTCTAAGGTCTATGAACTTCCCAACTCAGGAAATTGCTAAGGTTTCCAGTAACAGTCATGGTTCCCCCTGAAGAGTGGACTCTAAGTCCACTTAAACAGCTATTGGTTGCCACTGACAGGTGGGCCCACTTATTGCACCTTTATGCATATGTTGCCATGCTGGTCATTGTCATGGTTCATGTATGTTTCAACTGGGTAGGGCTGTTCACTTGCTTTCCTCCCTTAGCAGTTTACATAGCATTTTCTGGCACTGTAGCAGCTAGTATGCAGGAAAAAGACATTCAGATTAGCTCTTGCTCAAATAATCTGAGCTCTGGGTCCTAAGCATTTGCAGCCTTCAGCAATCATCCCACTCTGAACCCCTGAGAGGCAAGTAAGAACACATGAACAATTTTATTGTTTTAGGAGTCATGTATTAACCTGACCAGCCCTTCAAAGGGAGGTTTCTCACATCTGGTACTATGGTTTTTGTTAACCTATAGTTCTTGTGGGGGGAACATTGCAAATCCAAGGAATTTAAATTGGAGTTTAGAAGTGTTTAAGTTCCTTCAATGCTTTGATAAAATTTATGATTATTCTTTTAAATTCTGTGTCCTGGGGCTTGTCTAGTTAGTTCTTATTAGAGAATACTACTATGGGCCTAGTGGGTTTGATTGGAGATGTGCTGTTTTGGCCATCCATAAAGTTTTTTGTTTGTTTGTTGGCTCGTTGTTGTTGTTATTGTTTTGACTTTGAATTTTCTCCTTTTATTGAAAAGGGGAATATTTTTCATGAAATATTATCCTGATTTCAGTTTCCCATGCCTCTACTCCTTCTCCTTCCTCCCTACCTCATGGCATCCAGATCCATTCCCTATCTCTCTCCTAGAAATGAACAGTCTTCTAAGAGATAACAACCAGGCCTAACAAAACAAAATATAATAAGATAAGACAAAAACCATCACATTGAAGTTGAACAAGGTAAAGGAACCAAAGGAAAAGACCCTCAAGAAGACAAGAAACAGAGACCCATGTTCACACACCCAGGAATCTCATAAAAAAAAAAAAAACTAAACTGAAAGCACTAACATGGTGCAGATGCATGCAGGCCAACTGCTTGTTTGAGCCTCTGTGAGATCACACAAGCTTTGCTCAAATGATTTAAAGCTTCATGCTCCGCTGGTGTCTTCCAATCCTCTGGCTTATATATGCTTTCCACCTTCTTTCCTAAGCGGGGTTCACTGAGCTCTGAGATGAAGGATTTGATGGAGACATCCCATTTAAAACTGTGTTCCAAGGTCTCACTCTGCACAATGTCTGGATATGGGACTCTGTATTTGTTCCCATCTGCTGCAGAAAGAAGCTCCTCTGATTATGGCTGGACAAGACACTGATGAGTATATCAGAATGTCATTAGGAGTCATTTTATCATTACTACTTTTTTAACAATAGTAGTATTTTGTTCTACCCTGTGTTCTCTGGGCTATCTAGTCTCTGGTTCTTGGTCACTTAAGTGGAGTCATGTATGGATTCCTTCACATGGAGTAGGTGCTAAGTCAAACCAGATGTCCTTAGCTATTCCCACAAGTTTTGTGCCACCATTTCCCTAGAGTAATCTGCAGGCAGGACAGCAATTCAGATAAAGATTTTGTGTCTGGAATAGTGTTTATGTTTCCCTTTTGGAAGCCCATAGATTACATTTTCATACTAAAGACACTAGAATGTAGAGGTGAAGGTCCTCTGTAGGCATCAGTTTGAGTTCTCCATGTTCAATGAGTTGTGTGGGTATTGTCCTCAGCAATGGGGTCTTATTTTGGGTTTGTGGAGATCAACATACTTTCTTGACAACAGCCTAGGTTATTTGGGAGATGTTTGTGGGACCACCTTCAGCCAGCAACACAACTGAATGTAACCAAGGCCTAGTACTTGAGGTTTCATTTGGTGAAAGAGATGGTCAGTTAGGACTCTATCTTTCTCATTATTTGGAGACTTTGTTAGGATCACTTTCATATGTTTTAGGGAGTTTCTACCATTAAAGTTTTCCCTACCACTCCTCAAATGCCCCTCAATTCTGGCTGTCTCTTCCCAAATTTCCTCCCTCAAATCCATATCCTCTCCCCTTCCCCACCTGATCCTCCTGTTCTTGTCCCCCATGTACCCAGTCTACCCTTAAAATCTATTCTATTTCACCCTCCCAGGGAGATACATGTGTCCCTACTAGTCCCTTCCACTACACTTTAGTTCTCTGGATCTATTGATCGTAGATTTGCTATTAATTATTTGATAGTTAATATTCAAATATAAGCAAATACATATCATATTTGTTTTTATAGGTCTGGGTTACTTGATTCAGGATGAGTTTTTTCCTGTATCAATCCATTTGCCTACAAATTTCATGATGTCATTGTTTTTAAACAGATGACTAATACTCCATTGTGTAAATATACCACATTTTCTTTATTCATTCTTGTATTGAGGGAAATGTAGGTTGTTTCCAGTTTTTTACTATTATGGATAGAGTAGTAATAATCATGTTTGAGCAAGTATCTTTTTGGTAGAATGAAGCATCCTTTGTTATATACCCAAGAGTGTTATAGCTGGATGTTGATATAGATCAATTTACAACATTCTGAGAAACTGCCATACTGATTTTTATAATGACTGTACATCCCACAAACAGTGAATGAGTGGCCTGCTTATTTCACATTGTCACCAGTGTGAGCTGTCACTTCTGTTATTGATCTTAGCCATTCTGTCAGGTGTAAGACTCTCAAAAGAGTTTTGATTTGCATTTCCCTGATGATAAAGACATTAAATTTTTCTTTAATTGTTTCTTAGCCATTTAGATTTTCTCTTTTGAAAATTCTTCGTTTAGATTGGCACCCCATTTCAGGTTGCAAATAAATCACATGGATGATTTGGTTTTATCATGTCTAGTTTCTTGAGTTCCTTATATATTTTTGATATTAGTCCTCTACGGGATGTGGTGTTGGTAAAAGTTTTTTCCCATTCTGTAGGCTGCCACTTTGCTCAAATGACAGTGTCTTCTGCTTTACAGAAGCTTTTAAGTTTCTTGAGGTCCCATTTATTAATTTGTTGATCTTAGTGCCTGCACTTATGGTGTTCTGTTCAGAAAGTCTTCTCTTGTGCCAGTGAGTTCAAGTTTATTCCCTACTTTCTGTCATATTAGCTTCAGTGTATCTGGTTTTATGTTGAGGTCTTGATCCATTTAGACTTGAGTTCTGTACTGTGTGGTAAATATGGATCTGTTTGCATTCTTCTACATGCAGACATCCAGTTTGAACAGCACTGTTTACTTTATTTAAAATAAGTAACAAGACAAGGTTGTCTACTCTCTTCATACCTATTCAATATATCATTTGATGCCTTAGATAGAGCAATAAATATTTGAAAGAGATCAATGGAACACAAATTGGAAAGGAAGAAGCCAAAATATCTTTATTTGCAGGTGATATGATAGCATACAGAAGTGACCTTAAAATTTTCATCAGGAGAGCTGGAGAGATGGCTCAGTGGTTAAGTGTACTGATTGTTCTTCCAAAGGACCCAGATTCAAATCCCAGCATCACATGGCAGTTCACAGCTGTCTGTAGTTGTCAGGCATGGTGACACATGCCTTTATTCCCAGCACTAGGGAGGCAAAGGCAGGTGAATCTCTGTGAGTTCAAGGCCAACCTGATCTACAAAGTGAGTCCAGGACAGCCAAGGATACACAGAGAGACCCTGTCTTGAAAAAAACAAACAAAAAAATTTTCATCAGGGAACTCTTACAGCTGATAAACACTTTCAGCAATGTGGCTGAATACAAATTTACTTCACAAAGGTCACTGCCTTTCATTCAATTCTAGAAAAATCTTTAGTTTCTTTTTATTTTATGTCCTGAATGATTTTTTCATTCAGTAGTGAGTTTTCCAGTTTCCTTGAATTTGTAAGCTTTCTGTTGTTTTTATTTTTTATTTTCATTAATTAATTTATTTATTTTACATCCCAATCAAAACCCCCTCCCTCCACTCCTCCCCGTACAACTTTCCCATCCACTTCCCTCCTACCCCCCAATACCCTGGTCTGGTACCAATCCACTCTGACACATCAAATCACAGCAGTATTAAGTGCCCCCTCTTCCACTGAGGCAAGACAAGGCAACTCTCGTAGGAGAATGGGATTCAAAAGGAGGCAACAGTGTTCAAGTCAGAGATAGTCCCTGCTCCGATATTTAGGGGATCGACTTAAGGACCGGACCGCGCAGCCCATCAGCTTTGCATGTGTAGTGACCCTGGGCCAGTCCATACCTGTTCTTTGGCTGTCTAGGTATGTCACTTGGTCTTTTTCCCTTGCACCTTTTAATTTTTTTATTTTGAACATTTATTATTTTGATTATTAGATGCAGAGGGGACTTTCTTTTCAGGTCCTATCCATTTGGTATTCTGTATGCCTCCTGTACCTTTGTAGACATCTTCTTTAGGTTAGAAAATTTTTCTTTTATGATTTTGTTGAAAATACCTTCTGTGTCTTTGACATGGGTTTCTTCTCCTTCCTCTGTTCTTATTGTTCTTAGATTTGGTATATTTATTTCTTCAAGTTACATCCAATCATAGTCCTCACACACCTGTCTTTTTTTTTTTTTATTTAAGGTGTATCTTTTTGGTCTTTTTATAGTGTCCCAGATTTCTAGATGTTTTGTGTCAGGAGTCTTTTACACAATGGAATACTACTCAGCTATCAGAAACAAGGAAATCATGTAATTTGCAGCCAAATGGATAGAACTAGAAAAGCTCATCCTGAGTGAGCTAACCCAGACTCAGAAAGATGCACACGGCATCTACTCACTTATAATTGGATTTTAGCCATATAGTACAGGATAACTATCCTACAACCAACACACCAAAAGGATCAGGAACATAGACTTTGTTACCTATTAATGGAACAATTTGCCCTAGGGGTGCTACCATGTAGGCCCCCAGTGCAAGAGGAAGCTCTTAGCCCTCATATGACTATTGAACTGAGAGGGGCTGATATGTAGGGACAATCCACATCAGAGGAGTGGGATGGGTGGGAGAGGGAGGAGAGGGTGGGAGGGTCGAACCAGGATGGGTGGAAAGAGTGTACTATGATGGAGCTGTAACTTGATGTAATAAATAAACATTAAAAATAAATAAATAAATGAAAAAATTTGTGTTTTAGATTTAACATTCTCTTTGACTGATGTATCAATCTCTACTATTGTTTCTTCAACACTTAAAATTCTTTCTTCAGCCTCTGTAGTTCCTGATGAATTCTTAAAATTTTCATTTTCAGAATTCCCTCAGTCTGGATTTTCTCTACTTATTCTTTCTAAGTTCAAGACATCCCTGATTTTATTCATTCACTTCTATTTTGTTGTTATTGTTTGTTTGTTTTGTTTCTTGATTTCTGTGGGAGATTGATTCATTTGCTCCTTAAGAACCTCTATAATATTCATACAGACTATTTTAAGGTCTTATACAGACTATTTTCTTGTGCTTTCACTATGTTGGGATATTCAGGGCCTGCTGTAGTTGGGTTACTGGACTCAAATGCAAAACATACTGTTCTGGCAGTTATTATGTTTTTACACTGGTGTCAAGGCATCTGGGATTACATAGACTACAATTTTAGGTGCTGAGTTTTGGGTTTGTCTTAGTTGGGTAGGTAATTTATCTCTTGGTTTCTGTTTCCTTTCTGTATTTTCAGAGTGCATGGTAGAACTTTGTTGCTAGGCAGGAAATTTTCTCTGAACTTGATTGGTGTGATCACTTGGGGTTCCAGGATACAAGTGTTTCTGCACATTGGGAAATGACACTTAGGAATGCATGTAGGCTAGGGGTCTAAAGGTTTAACAGGAGGGAGAAACAGTGTTCATCCAGGATCTGTTTACTTAGAATCCTTGAAATTTATGTAGAGAGTAAAGAAAGGTCACCCCAGAAGGTCTGCTCTAGAGCTAGGGATGAGACTATTGGATTTGATCTTTAGGAACAGGGGAGTGGAAGATGTACAGTCAGTGTAACTGGTTCCCTGAAGAAGTTTCCTATGGATTAGCAGGAGGGTGCCTGATGAATTTGGAGGGTGGGATAAAGCAATTAGTGGGGAGAGTGAGGTTAGGAAGGAAGTTATGTGGGATCCATAGGTAATGTGGAGGGTGGCAGACTGTAGAGAGTGCTGTGTTGTAGAAATAGGGATGAGACTGAGGGATTGGATTTGGAGGAAAGAAGGAGTCATGAAGGTATTGTTAGCTTATCTGTTTCCCTAGCCTTTTCAGCTGGTGTGTGTTACCAGGGAGTGCCTACAAGTGTTAGAAGCTGGAATACAGGGAAGAATTGGGGGAAAGAAGTTTGGAGAAGTTTTTCCTGAACCATTAGCGATGGGGTCAGAAAGGAAAGGGAGACTGAAGCATGTGTTCTGCTGTATAGCTGGGGATGGAATATAAGAAGCAGAAAGAGAGTGATGATCTTCAGTCAGTCTACCTGATTCTCGGGTAGCACTGACCTTTGAATTAGTGGTTAGTGCCTGCTGGGGTTGGAGTCTAGGATAAAGCAATATGTGGAGGGGAGGAGGTTAGGAGGGGGTTATCTGTGAGCCCCACAAGAGTTGTTAATGGTTGCCAGGGGAGCAGAGAAGGCTACGCTGCAGTAGGTGTTAGGTTGCAGAACTGGAGGTAAGACTGGGGGTTGGGTTTGGAAGGAAGAACAGAGGGAGAGGTAAAGAAATGCAGTCAGTCCACCTGCTTCTCTGGCAGCAGCCCGTTCATATACTTTATGCTTTCACAGTTTGACCTCAGTGCCAAGCATTTATTTATATTTCCCAATGCTATCTCTTCCACTACAAGCCACCAGGAAGCCATTATTGTTGCTTTCTCTTCATGTTTGAGAAAACAAAGTCTCAGAAGGGTTCAGGGACTTCTCACAGTACTCACACAGCTAGTGAGTTGGAAAGCTTTGATCAAATCCACATGGGTTTGCCCTTAAACTTTTATTCATTATATTAAATTATCTGCTCTCCTGGTTTTTAAAGTTCAATATATATCAGGGCTACTGAGAGGGCCTGTTAGAGGACAGATTGCTCGGCCACCCCTCAGGTTCTTTTTCAGTCTGGACTTTACCATGATGATGTGCACTCACAGAAGGAGCTAATGTTGTTTATCTAAGTACCACATTCTCTGTTGACCTAGTCCAACTCTAGTCATTTTAGAGATGTATTAATCTCAAAGTCCGAGAAGGAACAGAAACAGGACTCAAGACAACACGTGAATGAGTAGTTAGAAGAAAACTGACACACGGAGTTTCTGGTGATGACTCAACTATATTTCTCCCTTTAGCGTCCATGATAAAAAGACAGAGAGCACAGAGGACATAATGACTAATAATTGTTCTGAAGGATGCCCTTATTCTACATGTTAGCAGTCCAAAGTACATTAAACTCAAATTAAGCAGATTTATTTAATATTAAATTAATATAATTGTGAGCTACCTGTTCCTACTATATTGCTATATGATCACTGAAAATAATTAGCAATTTTTCCTGATTGAAACAGGTAAGATCCATAAGTTGGGCATTTGTCCTGATTTCTTCCTGTAGACCTATCTCCAGGAATACAGTGTAACACATCTGAGACATTGTGAATCAATATAAATAACAGATACATTGTGAACTCTCAATAAGCCTTTATTGCTTCTTTAGTGATGTCTTGAGTGTGGTTGTAGTCATTCCGGTTTTCTGATGCTTTCCCTATCTTACAGTCTGCCTTTCTGTTGTTTCCCCTACTCTGACAAAGAGTGCCACATTCTGATATGTTTTCTCTTAATGATGTTTCCATTTTACAGCTTCTGAAAAACAGGCCAGATGTTAAGCTTGCTTTTTTGATATTGTTGTTACTCTTTCAGCAAATTCACACTGCAGCCATTGATCACCTGTCTTCAAATAATCAGCCCTAAATTACTGTAGCCGCTCATTCTTGCTTGTCTTTTAAATCTTTTCAAGCAGTCAGCATTGATGACAGGATGGCCGTTAGCCATTTGGGACACATTCTAACCCTTCTGACAACGGGAAGACATTTAGGACGTGGTCCCTAGGCTGTACAGACTTCTCAGGACTAAGGAAACTGTCAGAGGAACAGGGCTTTGCTGAATTCCTTTTGTTGTACATTCCCCAGGCCCAAGACATTGGGGCAATAAGTATCCAAGCAATTTGTGAGAGGAAGCAACAACATAAGCTGATCCTCGCTTAAGCATTGAGCAGTTAGCAACCCAACAATGACAGACTGGGACTTCTTTTTGCAAGTGCTATACCTGATGGTTGTCAATCCCAATTGCAGGATACCCATGTTGAGAGAGCATTTAAAATAAAACCCTTGAATCACAAACGCTGTACACAGTGATCTGCATTAGAATCTCTGAGAGTAGGGGTTGTGTGGTTTGAATATGAAGTGTCCATCCCAGCATCACGACTCAAACATTTGTTTCCCACCCAGTGGTGTATTTAGGGAGGGTCTGGTGAGTTTAGGAGGTGGGATTGGCTGGAAGAAGTAGGACACTGGAAGTAGATACTAATGGTATATCATGTCTAGCTGTTTGTCCTCTGTTTTCTGCGTGCCATGACAAGAACAGTTGTGCCCTGCCACATTCTTCTGCTGCCATTATGTCCTATGCAAAAACATGGCCTAAAATCTCTGAACGTTTTCCTCATTTAAACTGTTTTATTGGTATATTGTCACAGTTACAGAAAAATGACTAACATAGGAAAACCCCAGGTATCTGTATTTCTGAAATCTAAAATCTTCAGTAGTTGTTTGATTCCTCTTAAGAACCAATTCTGAGTGATTTGAAGGTCTCTCTCTCTCTCTCTCTCTCTCTCTCTCTCTCTCTCTCTGTGTGTGTGTGTGTGTGTGTGTGTGTGTGTGTGTGTGTGTGTGGTGGAGTTTGGATTCTATAGTGTAATGGCACCAAAATTAGCAGGCTTTTTATAATCCTAAGCAAGGTCTTCTAAGAAAGATTACCCTTTCTTCAGAGAACAGCTAGCCTGTCATACATCATTTGAGAAAGTCATTCACTATCATTAAATTAAAGAAATGCTGCTACAACTCAGTTTTGAACAGTCAACCCATCCAGAGAAGAAGCAAGATTGTAATCAAAACATGTAATAAGAACATCTGCCCTTCTGGCTTCAATCAGGAGCATGCATTTGAAATCACCCATTCCCTTTGTTTGTAATAAACACACAGCAATCTCAATATGTATTGCCTGTGTCTCCCTGTCAGACCTTAAGAGGTGCCTCAATGAGGCTCAGCTGTAGCTGCTCTTGTGCATGGGTGGCTGTCACTTAAGGAAGCCATCCAGGGATCTTTGCATGCATTTGTTCACTGTTCATTGTATACTCTAAATATCATGATCTTAAACACATTCTCAAAATCTATCTTAAATCTTATATGAAATGCATGAGGAGATGCAGAATAATGTGGTTAATTTCACTTCTGTAGATTTTGTTTTCCTGTTTGTTTTGCTTTCAAATCATTCTTTAAGGGTGGAAACAATAGTAATTGTAATAGCAAAAATTCTACATATATATTATATTTAAAAAGCACTGTATAATCCCAAAGTATGGTCATACCACACTTCATGAAAGAAAACGCTTTTTGTGGAGACCCATACTTTTAACTGATTTTCTTCCTAAAATTAAATTTGTTCTTAGACAATTTCTCATATGTGTGCAGCATATATTTACCATTATCACACCCCATTTCCCTAGCACACTTATTCAGCCTTGCTCTCTTCACCTCCTCCCTCTCAGGTTCATGACTAATTATTTTGAGACACACCAAGGTCAACCAGAGCCTCCAGTGTAAGTATGTTTATGGATATATATACATATATATGTATACATATATATATATGCACTGCAGGAGTATACAACTAGATAGTGATTGTCCCTTCCTAGAACCTATACATAGCCAATAGCTCAGAGTCAAAGCATATGGCTTGTAAACCCGTCCTCCCTCCTTGACTGATGCTCTATAGTAGGGCTGGTCCTTATTAATTTTTCATTGCTTACAGTGTGTAATCCAAAAGTCTAGGCATACTACATTAATGAAAGAAAACATGCAGAGCTTGATGATTCACAACCTTACCATCGTCAGGGATGACTGCCTACTCTTGAAATTATGTATTTTGAGCTTCTCATTTTCACTTTGGCCACCAGAAATTAGCAGAAACCACCATTGAACATCGAGCTTTCATTTCAGAATGTTTGGAGACTGAAACTCACTCCACTATAACTGTGTTCAGATGTCCAATGGTCACAGAAAGATATGTGCTTTGTTAGACATTCTACCTATAGCCTCAATTCCTTAAAATACAATCATAGTATCCCCTGTCCCCTGAAATGAAATTCCAGTCCTCTTGATTAACATTTATAGCTTGCTTTTTTTTTGGTTTTTCGAGACAAGGTTTCTCTGTGTATCCTTGACTGTTCTGTTCTGGACTCATTCTGTACACCAGACTGGCCTTGAACTCACAGAGATCCACCTGCCTCTGCCTCCCGAGTGCTGGGATTAAAAGCGTGAGCCACCATGCCCGGCTTTATAGCTTGCTTTCTTCAGACATTCAATTGTAAACTAGACAATCCTCGGAATTTTGTGAATTTATCATTTCTGTTTATGAGCTTCACAAGTGCACCAAAGAAGTTCATGATTTTTGTTCTTTATCATATTTTGTATGAGTTTAAATCACATTCAAAGATCATACAAAATTATGAGTGAATTACCTACATTGATTAAACTACACAACACCTCCAGTCAACCAAACCCTGTTTTTGGGTTTTGTTTTTGTTTTTGGATATTTTTTTTGTCATTTGCATACTATCAAAGATCTTTAATCTTGAGCTGGAGACATGGCCCAGTAGATAAGAACACTGGGCCACGCTTCCAGAGGAACCAGGTGTTTTCCAAGCACCCAGATGGTAGCTCACAAATTTTATTACTCCAGTCCCAAGAGATCTATCACTTTCTTCTGCTTGGCATTCATTGTATGTTTTTGTCACCCTATTTATGAGTAGCTTGTGAAATTTTGTTACTATGCACTTCTAGTTTCATTGTCTTATCTGATATGATACTGGAGGTTATTTCTATTCTTTTTTATTTGGCAACACTTGATTTCTGATGTGGGGGATGGTCTATTTTAGAGAAAGTTCTACAAGCTGCAAGAAATTAGTATTGTTTCTTTTGGATGAAATATTTTGTATGGATCTGTAAGGTCCATTTAATACATGCTGTGGTTTAACTCTGAGATCTCTTGTTTATTTTCTGTCCATATGGCCTCATATGACTTACCTGGAGATGAGAGTAGGGTAGTGGCATCACCCATTATTGTTGCATCAGGACCAGTGTGACCTTTTAGGTCTATTCATGTTTGCTTCACAAAATTGGGAGTGTTAAATTTTGGTTCACATATATTTATTGTACCTTGATGAATTGTTTCCTTTGTTAATATGTAGTGGCCTTCTTTATATCTTCTCATTAGTTTTTTTCTTAATATTTATTTATTTACTACTTTGGGTTATATCTCCATCACAGTGTCCTCTTTCCACCTTTCCCAGTCCTGCCCTCCCACACTCTACCCCTATCCCTTCCAACCCACTCCTCTGGAGTGGAGTGTCCCTACATAACAGTACCCCGCCCCAGTTCAGCAGTCATATGAGGGCCAAGAACCTCCTCATACACTGGGGGCCTACAAGGCAGCACCACTAGGGAAAAGTGTCTCATTGACAGGAAACAAAGTCTATGTTGCTGTTCCCTTTGGTGCATTGGTTGTAGTTTTTTGTTAAAGTCTACTTTATTATGTATCGGAGTAGTTACACCAGGTTATTTTTTAGGTGTTTCCCCATACTTGATACACTGGCTTCCATCCTTTGACTCTCAGTATATGAATGTCTTTAATCCATGTTTCTTGGAGATAGTAGATAATTAGATTAGTTTTGTTTGTTTGTTTGTTTAGTATAAGCTACAGTCTCTACTTAAGTTGATGAGTAAAAATCATTTACACTTAAGGTCTTTATTTGATAGATGTTTACTAGATACCATGGTGTTATTTATTATTTTCTATGTGGATAGGTTGTTTATTCTTTTTCTTTCTGTTCTATTAATATTATATTTTTGGTTACTACTATGTTGGGAACTATGGTTTCCTTCATAGGTCCTCTATGTTAATATAGGTTTCTCCTAAATTTTATTCTTTCCTCTGCTCTTGCTTTCATAGTTGACACAATGCATAGTGTTCCTTTAAATAGTATTGGCTTTGTGATTATGATTTGTCTTAATTTGTACTTGTCCCAGAATGTTCTCATTTCAGCATCAATTTTAAAAGATTAATTTTCTGTGTAAAGCGATCTTGGTTGGAAGTTCTTTACTTTGAGTACTCAAAAAAGGTCATATGTTGTTCTCCTGACTTAATGGTGCTGATGATAAAATTGATGATAAGTTTTCTTTTGTAAGTGAAGTGTTAGTGTTCCCTCAGAGATTTATTTATTTATTTGTTTGTTTGTTTGTTTGTTTATTTATTTATTTATTTATTTATTTATTTGCTTTATAGTTTTGACATGTATGTCATAGAGAAGATCTTCTCTGTTCATGTCTTCTTGGGATTCTAGATGCCTCTATCATTTGGATCTCTTTGTTTGGGAATTTATAGCTTGCTTTCTTGCTAATATTTCATTAAATATACCTTCTTTGCCTGTATTTTTTATCTCAGCCTCTTCTTCTATACTGTGGATTTTTAGGTTTGATCTCTTTATCATACCTAAGAGTTACTGGACATTACGGTAATGCTCATTTTTCCCACTACTGATGTTGAATTTTTCCACCTTGTCTTTCATTCTTGGTAATTCTTCTTACACTTGGTTAAGCCTATGAATGGTAATTTTCACAGTGGTTGCTATTTGGTTATTTTTTTTTAATTTCTAACAATTCTATTTGTTCTTTTTATTCAAAATCTCAAATCCTTTGGTGAACTCTTCTTCCATGTTGCTTACTTCTTTGATCCATATTGCTGATATTCTCATAAATTGTGCTGATCCTTTCCTCTATGTTGCTGATATTCCCCTAAGGTCTCAGACAGAATTCCTCTGCTTGTAATCTATTTATAGTCATTGATTATTTTCATAAAATCATCAAGCATTTTCTCTATCTCATTGTCTTTGACTTATGTAGCTAAGAGTTATCATTCTGAAACTCCTTAGGATCTGCCCAAAGCCACCATTCCTGTCTTGATTTCCTTTTAAAAGAGCCTCCACCAGAGCCCCCATTTCCATTTTCTCTTAAATTTTCTTATTTATTTATTACTTCAGGTCCACTTTTTTCTTTTATTAATTTTTTAAAGTTGCTTTATAAAATATTGGATTTTTCTATGACATTTTCATACAAATGTGTCCTATTATATTCCAATATGCACATCTCTCTAATTTCACTTTTTACAAAAGAAGTTTTAACTTGACTTTTGTCTCTTGCATGTGTTAATGTAATACCCACAGATTATTGTGTCTCGTAACCTTCTTCAGAGAAGCTGTTTGCAATAGACTGTGATTAACATAAAGACCCACAATTGCCCAAGGAGCAAAGGGTAAGAGATTCCAGGATGCTCACCCCTAAATGGAATATCTACATCTGACCCATTCTTCCCAAGGATTAGGAATTATTTCAGGAAATTTGGCATACAGATTATAAGAGCCAGGAATGGTGAATAACTATGAGAAAATTCTGTGTTCTAGACACAGCAGGGTAGCTGCACATATAAGGTCAGAATAGTTTGCGTTACTACATGCTGTAGGCCTGTGCAAGCACAAGCTGCACCAAGTCTGAGCACAGTGAGGTGATATGGGCCTGGAGTCCCATTCTTAGTCGAGGAGCTATTTACAATTGGTAGTTTCTGCGAAATGGAAAGTCAGTTTTCTTTAAAACTGTGGGCTCTTATATTTTTGGTTATGAGCCCAGATTTTAACAGCTGAGCCTTCTCTGTAGTATGTATTTGCTTATTTGTGGGTATCAGCTGTTAAGTTGATGATACCCAAGCTATAATCCTTAGAGCTACAAAGATTAGCTATGGCATAAGAAACTAGGAAGTACAAATAGAGCTCATTAGAGAAAGTAGAATAGGTACTTATGGATGGATGGGGGCCACTGGAATAGGAGTATCAAGTTGGGAAGAGGAGAGGAAAGGATGAGGGGTATAATATAGAGTGAGATAGATAAAATTTAAGGGTCAATTGAGGGGGAGTATGGAAACCTAATATACTAGAAGCTTCCATATATATATATATATATATATATATATATATATATATATATGGGCAATCTAATGGAAATCTCCAAATAATAGGGGAGACAGAGTCCCAACTGGTCATCTCTTGTCACTAAATGAAGTTGCCAGTACTGGAATGGGGTTACATCTAATTGAATTGTTGGCCAAAGGGGTCCCATGGGAACCCAGAAACATCTAGGCTATACCAAGACTACATTGGTCTCCATAAACTGCCAACAAGGCCCCTTTGTTGAAGACAACACAAACACAATTCATTGACCATAGAGAGATCAGGCTGGTGCCTACACAGAGCCTTCATCCCTATGTGCTAGTGTTTTTAGTACAGGAAAATATTCTGTACATCTCACACTTGTCAGAATGGCTAAGATCAAAAACTCAAATGATAGCACATGATGGTGGGGTTGTGGAGAAAGGGAAACACTCCTCCATTGCTGGTGGGAGTGCAAACTTTTACAACCTCTGTGGAAATCAGTCTGGATATCTTAGAAAACTTGGAGTAGCTCTACCTCAAGACCCAGTTATACAACTCCTGGGTACCCATCTAAATGATTCCTCACCAAACCACAACAACATCTCCTCAACTATGTCCATAGCAGCTTTATTTGTAATAGCTAGAAAATGGAAACAACCCAGATGTCCCTCAACTGAGGAACGGATTAAAAAAAAAAGTGGTATATTTACATAATGGAATACTACTGAGCCATCAGAAACAAGGAAATCATGCAATTTGCTGAGAAATGGTTAGAACTAGAAAAGCTCATCCCAAGTGAGCACATGGTATCTATTTACTTATAACTTGATTTTAGCCATATAATACAGGATAACTATCCTGTACACTACCTAAAGAGAAACGTTAACAATAAACCAGCCACAAACCCTTTGATTTATAATGGTGTCCCATCTGCAAAATATGTTACAGAAATTGTGGCACAAATATTATTGGGGTAAGCAACCAATAACTGATTTGACTTAAAAGTCCACTCAGTGAGGACACTGCTTTGGTTACCAAGGACAAGAGGATAGAAAGACCAGGAACCTAGGACAAAACAAATTACTATTGTTCTAAAAAAATGCATCAATAACATGACATTCCCCTAATGAAAGTCTGCTGTACTCATAAATCAGTTGTTTGCTCAACCATCATCAGAGAAGCTTCCTCCTAAACTGGGACAAATACAGGGATGCACAGCCAGACATTACACAGAGATTCGGAGACCTTGGAACACTCAGCCTTAAGTGGGATGTCTCCATCAAATACCTCCCCTCAGAACTCATGAAACCTATGGAAAAGGAGGCAGAGAGGGTGTAAGAACAAGAGGAGATGGATCATACCAAAAAACTAGGTCCTCTGCATCAACTTGGTAAAAGTTCATCTTCAGTCATCGGAATGAGGCAGTGTGCATGTGCCGTGGGTTGGTCTGCACCCAGTTCTTTGCATATTTTATGGCTTACACTTTATTTTTTTGATGGAATTTCAGAGTGTGAGAATGAGTGGGTCTTTGATTCTGTGTGACTTCTGTTGGGTTATTTTTCTTCTGCTTGTCTGTCTTGTTCATCTCCTATGTAATAGTTCTTGTTTTATTCTATATTTTACTTAGATGTATTTTTTTAAGATTTACTTATTTATTCAAGTTACATCTCTATCACAGTGTCATCTCTCCAACCCTCCCAGTCTCACCTGTCCACCCTCATCCCTCTCTCCCTTTTCTCTTTCTCCTCAGGTGAGGGGAAAAGATCCCAGATCCCACCTATATCCTACCTCTATCAAGCCCCCTCAGTTCATCAGTCATATGATGACTAAGAGCTTACATTTCATTGTTGCCCAATATGGCAGCCCAGCTAGAGTAAGATGTTCCAATAACAGGCACCAGGTCCGTGACAGACACTGGACCCCTCCACCTAAGGGATCTATATGAAGGCCAAGTTGCCTAACATCTATATATGTATAGGGAACCTAAGTCTGATCTATATATGCTTCTCTTTTCTTTCATTTTCTTTTTTGTTTGTTTGTTTGTTTTTATTTTGGCTAGCATTTCAGTCTCTGTAAGCCTCTAAGGGCCTAGATTGGTTGGTTCTGTTGATCTTCATGTGGTTTTCTTGTCCCCTCCAGTCTCTCTTTTCCTCCTCTCTTATACAAGGCTCCCAGAGCTCCACCTAATGTTTGGCTGTGTGTCTCAGCATTGGTTTTGATCCTCTGCTGAGTGGAGTTTATCACAGGAGAGTTATGCTAGGTTACTGTTCCTTTGGGTCTGAGAATTGTAGGATAGTTATCCTGTACTAAATAGCTAAAATCCAGTTATAAGTGAGTACATGCCATGTGTATCTTTCTGGGTCTGGGTTAGTTCATTCAGGATGAGCTTTTCTAGTTCCATTTATTTGGTTGCAGATAGCATGATTTCTTTGTTTCTGAACACTGAATTGTATTCAATTGTACAAGTGTACCACAGGATATTTTGCCCATTCTTTAGCTGAAGGACATCTGGGTTGTTTCCAGCTTCTAGCTATTACAAATAAAACTATCAAACAGGTGAGCCGATGTCCTTGTAGTTTGGTGAAGAATCTTTGGGATATATACCCCAGGGGTGGTATGACTGAGTCTTTGGGTCTTGAGGTAGAACTATTTCCAAAGTGGCCGTACAAGTTAGCACTCTCACCAACAATGGAGGAGTATGTCCCTTTCTTCACATCCTCACCTGCATGTGCTGTCGCTTGAGATTTTTTATTACATTTGTTTATTACTTCAAGTTACATATCCATCACAGCCCCCTTCCTCCACCCTTCTTGGTCCCACCCTCCCACCTTCTACTACCTCTCCTTCTCCTATCCTACTCCTCTGGTGTGGGGTGCTCCCAAATCTCAACCCCCTCAGTTCATCAGTCATATGAGGATTAAAACCTTCCTCTTGCACTGGAGACCTACATGGTAACTCCATTAGGGCAATGTGTCCCACTAACAGGTAATAAAGTCTATGTTCCTGTTTCTTTCAGTCTGTTGATTGTAGGATAATTATCTTGTACTATATGGCTAAAATCCAGTTATAAATGAATACATGCCATGTACATCTTTCTGGGTCTGGATGAGCTCACTCAGGATGAGCTTTTCTAGTTCCATTCATTTGGCAGCAAACTACATGATTTCCTTGTTTCTGATGGCTGAGTAGTATTCCATTATATAGATGTACCACAGCTTTTTTTTTTTTTTTTAATCCATTCTTCGGTTGAGGGACATCTGGGTTGTTTCTAGTTTCTAATTCATGTTAGCCATTCTGACAGATGTGAGATGGAATCTCAGTGTGGTTTTGAGTTGAATTTCCCTGATGACTAAGGATGTTGAGCATTTCTTCAGGTGTCTCTTGGCCATTAAAGATTCCACTGTTATGAAGCCCTCTGTCAGATACGCGGATTGATGAAGATCTTTTCCAATCTGTAGGCTGTCATTTTGTTCAGATGATAGTGTTCTTTGCTTCACAGAAGCTTTTCACTGTCATTTGTTGCAATTTATTTTTATCATCCCTTGGATGATTGTTCTCTAATGAGTGACACAAAAGGAGTGGAGCAGGATGGGCAGGGATGTGAAGAAGAGCTGGGGAAATTAGAGGGAGGGAAAAATTTTATCAGGATATGTTATTTGAAAAAATCTATTTCAATAAAATCTGTGTAGGCACTGGTAAGTCAATTACATTCCAATGGAAAACCACACATCCAAGAATATATGAGCAGCAAAAGCTAGACTTGATTGCCACCCTCCAGCAAAGAAACAAACAAAACAACAACAACAACAACAATAACAAAGGTCACAGTGTTGAATAGATAGAGAAATGATGGTTGACCTTTGTGCAGATTAGGGAGGTAGGATGAAAAGGAACAAAATACATTGTATAAAGTGCTCAAAGAACTACTGCAAATACATGTTAAAAAGATAGCCAAATACTTATTCATTATTTTAATAAAAATTATGATGATCTCTTAAAGATCATAACCGTAACATACACAACATTCCTGATATGAAGATCAGGGAAAATAAGCTTACATATGATTTTAAGGTGTTGGAAAGGAAAAGAATGTCATTTTCTCAGCATATGGAAGTAGTCTAGATCTTCATGTGTCTTCATGTATCACATGTACCATGTGGGTTTTTCATGGAACTTCCTATTAAAAATAACACAGATCCCCAATCTTATGACACTGATGAACTTATTACAATCACTTACTGTAAAACAATCTGAAGTCATTTTGTAAGTGTTCAAGTAGAAATGCAAATAAAGGCAGAAAGTGTTACTTGTGAAATGGTTAAAAAAAAATGAATGAATGAGTCTCTGAAAATAATATGGTTCAGTTAGCCAAATTCCTATTCTGTCAGCCTTTTTGGTGTGGCTTTATAGTTTACTGTTAGTTAATATGAGTGTGCTATAGCTTTATGTCACCCCAAAGCCTGTGTATGTTTTGGACTAGAGCTAGTTTCTCAGAACAGCAGTGGCCTAAAAACAGCAACAATTCATTGTTTTCAGTGGAAAGAAAGAAAATCTATTACAGGTCAGTCTGAAATAGAGAGAGACAGAGAGAGACAGACAGACAGACAGAGAGAGAGAGAGAGAGAGAGGGAGAGAGAGAGAGAGAGAGAGATCTTCCATATTACCATGTTCTACATTAGAAAACTCTGTTTTAATGTTTCTGGCAGTGACTGCCTGTCATCTAAGAACATGGTAATTTGCTGGAATTTTTCTCCCCCTTATCACAGGAAAAAGTAATATTAATCTCAGTGGGGAGTGTCACCAAAATGGTCATGTTTTGAAAGACTCAGAAATGGTGATAGATTACTGTAGCAAGTTGTAATGTACTTATTATATTAATGTGTTTGTCATGATGATAAAAATTGTCTATCAAATTCTTTTACAATGATTTTAGAATTTGCACTTTGAATGTGCAATTATTGTCTTAAATTCCTAACTTCCAGAGTGAAGGAAAATTAAGTGTGTACACACACACAGATGTACTTGGATATACACATACATAAAAAACACATATATAGGCATATATATGTACATACAAAAACACACACACATAAACACACATATATGTAAGCTAACACTCATATACCCATATATACACACAGACACATATATACACATACACACAAACACTCATAGATACACAAACACAGACACATATACATACAAACACACGCATATGTGATAGACACATACAGACATGAACACACACAGAGACACACATATATACACAGGCAGAGACACATATACACAAATGCATACACATACAAAATGCACACACATCCACACAAACACTAACACATAAACACAAATACTTAAACACACACATACACGCATGCACACAGAGACACATGTATGCAAAAACATACATTTCCATAAATTTACCAAGTAAGATAGGCTTCAGGGGAAAAGGCAGCCAAAATTATGCACAAAGAAGTCACACAGAAACCATCATTTTATAAGACAATTTTAAAAAGATGTTGAGCCAAGTTACTTTCTATGGTGTATAATCCTGATACTTGAAGCTATGACTTATTTAAAAAAAAACTCCCAATGCTAGGTTTGGGACACCTCCCTAGGAGTTGTTTGCTAGGAAATCCCTAGAGGTCTGCAAAATGTGAATTTTATGGCAATTGCCATTGGTTGTCCACCAAAACTCAAAGGCAATGCATTATTCTTGAAAGTACCACACACCTTGCTTTCGGAATACAGAAAAACCATACAGAAACTGAGCTGGCAGCTCCTCCCTTGCCAGTTATCCTTAACAGTGCAGGAGGTGGTTATGTGGACAGTGAAGGAGAAAAGTCAGGAACAATCTTTCTCAGCTTTGTAGCTTGCTTCCTACACCACTGATTTTCCTTCCAGGCAAGAAGCAGTGCCTAGTGTAGTATCATGACTGCCTTGACTGTAACCACTGAATTCTGCCTGGACTAAAGTTCTCTCTGTAAGAGGGAGCTTAGGCTTGGTGCTGTGGATGCTGTCAAAGGACCATGGCAAAGGAGATCACAGGCTCTAGCAATGAGCCTACCAGTTTTGTTTCCTAAATGGACATGTTTTCAAACTGCCTGTTAGATATTTATTTGTGTTTATGTCCATCGATTAGAGCTGTCCTCAGCCTTAATCAAAGAAGCTTCTCTTCATACAGGCAGTGGCTGATGAGACTTGCAGCTGGTCAAAGTGCTGAGAACAAGGGAATGTTGAATGTTTGACATTTCAAAGAAAGCAACCATATTATCCACTACATGGCTCAGAGAACATCAGGGAGGAAGAAGAGAAAAGAATTTAAGAGCTGAAGTAGGAAAGAGAGCAGTGAAGAACTCTTTTGAACGTGACAGAGCTGTGCCCAGCATTCATTAACTCACAGCAGCAGTGGCTGCCTGTACAATGCCTCACCAAGACTAAGCATATAAACTGTTAGTCAAAGATGGTCAATAACTCATGGGGCCCTGTGGGTACCACTCGGCCCAGGGGAGCTAATGTCAGTTCAAGGATGTTGGGGAGGGAGGAAGTCATTGTCTTCAGTGATATGACCGCCTGTGAGTTACTCATGCTTCAGTGCATAGCTCATACCTGTGTCCGTACTCAAGGCCCTGGTTCAAGCAATTGAGTCACAAACAAGAAAACAGAAATGTATAAAAGTGGATCAGGGTCTTGGAGCAGGGTTTGTTGAGACAGAGAGGAGGCTAAGAAACAACAGGAGAATGACTGGGACATGAATACATTGTATACCTGTATGGAATTGCCAAGATTAGATTAAAAAAAATGAAAACAGTAAGGTAAGTTTCTAGGTTTGTATTACATCACATGCATATCCAAATACAACTTCATTTAAAATAAATAAAAAGTAAAGTGAAAATTTTGTATGTATTTTGTTAGGTAACAGCCTGCTTATTATCACTTAGAGGTGACATCTCCCCTGCTCTGGATGCATGTGGTTCAGTTGTGGCTGACCCTTCCTCCCATTCCCAGGAGAAGAAATTGCTGTCTATATAATCACTTAGAGCATTGCATCAGGGCAGCCTTCATGACTAATTTAAGGAAGGTCATATGACACAGGCAGGCCAATGGGATTTAACCCTAAGAGTTATTATGGAAATATAAATTAAGTTCACACTCCACTACGACTCTGAAGTATGCAGAATGCAAAGCCAGAGATGGTCCTGTTCAATTTAGAGTCAGAAGAAAGTCTACCTGAGAACTAGCCAATAAAAAAACAAAAGAAATACGGAGCGAGTCAGAGGCAGCATTGATTTTTATGCCCTAATGTGGCCTTGCTTCATGTCACCTGCCCTTGAACTTGTCAGTTACACAAGCTAATAAATTCCTGCTTCCTCTGCCTTTTGTCTTCCCCACCCCCTTCCTTATCTCTTTTACTTAGGCCATTCCTCATTGTATTTTTTGTCACTTGAAATTTAAAATGTCAACTTAACAATTGAATACAACTTTGATAAATGATTGAACATACTGGTTCATTGACAATTTAAGCAACATTTTATTAATATAGGAAAATTTTGAGGGGAAATACTTTGAGGGAAAAAAGAGCAGAAATAATGCAAAAGATTATTTCTGAATCAAATGAATTTTTCACACATATGTACATGTGTGTGTGTGTGTGTGTATGTTCTTATATGCATAGGAAAATCAGTGTGTCTTGGCACTTATGTGTGTGTTTGGGTAGAGACCAGAGGACAATCTCAGGTGTCTATCATCTCTCAGATGCCACATTTTTTTTTTCTTGTTTGTTTGTTTGGTTTGGTTTGGTTTATGAGATAGGATCTCTCACTAGCCTGGAACTAACCTAAGTAGGGAAAGATGATTGTCAAGGGATCCCCAAAATTCACCTGTCTCTTCTGCCCCAGTACTGGAATTTCATGTGTGTGCCATGGAGCCTGCTATATTGTACTTGGGTTCTGGGAACCAAACTTAGGAACTGTATTTGACAAGGCAAGCTCTTCTCTAAAGAAGTTAGTTTCCTCAAGCCAAAAGCAGTTCTTTTGTTCAAAATTTTTTTTACTTTTATTTCTTGAGGGTATAATATAATTGCATAATTTCCTCCTTCACTCCTGCTCCTCTCTCCAAATCTTTCCCTACATCCCTCTTTGTTCTCTTTCAAATACATCAACTCCTTTCATTAATTTATATATATATGTATATATACATATATTGCTAAATATAATTTGTTCAGTTTGTATAAAGTTTTTCTTTTGTTTAATTACATAAATGTGATATAAATAAAGAATTCTACTAAAGTTTTCAGGGAGAGGAATTTTATTGGAATGTTTTTCTAGAACTATGTCACAGAGAAATGTGTATTCAAAAATATGTTATTGGATATTTAGAATGCTCTTTGCTCCACATATATTAACTAGAGATCTCTATAATAAGACTGAGAACTAAGCATTATGTCTCCCTCTTGTTTTAAAATCAGAATTCCCTGTACTGTCCTGGATGGTCCAGTACTTACTGTCTAGTCCAAACATGACTTGAACTCAGGGGCCTTGTACCTCAGCTGCCCAAGTTCTAAGATTGTAGGCATACATAACTATGTCTGATTTTATTACACATAGTCCAAAGGAGTTTTAGCTGCTTGCATAAGGCAGTGAAAGATTAATCTAAAACTTTTACCAAATCAGCTTTCTTTAGCAGTGTGCAATTTTCATTAACACGTAATTGAACATACATGTACAGATAGCTACATGTACAGAAATATATGTGTATCACAAATTGAACTTGGTGGATGTAAATAAAAAAGAAGACACAAAGTTGGGTGGGTTTATAGAGAAAGGGGATTTGATTTGGGAAGATTGGAGAATTCGGGATTAATATGGTCGAAATAGAAACTGGAAACCAATCCAGATGTCCCTCAACTGACGAATGGATAAAAATAAAAAACAAACAAACAAACAAAAAACAACAATAAGAACAAAAACTGTGATACATTTACACAATGGAATACTACTCAGCTATCAGAAACAAGGAAATCATGCAATTCACAGCCAAATGGATGGAACTAAAAATCTTATTCTGAGTGAGCTAACTCAGACTCAGAAAGATGTACATGGCATCTACTCACTTATAATTGGGTTTTAGCCATATAGTACAGGATAACTATCCTACAACCAACAGACCATAAGGAACAGAAACACAAATTTTGTTACCTGTTAGTGGGACAATTTTTCCTAGTGTTGCTGTCATGTAGGTCCCCACTGTAAGAGGAAGCTCTTAGCCCTCATATGACTGCTGAACTGAGGGAGGCTGATATATTGTAACACCCCACTCTGGAGGAGTAGGATAGTAGGATAGGTGGGAGAGGGGGAGAAGGTGGGAGGGTGGGACCAGGGAGGGGTGGAAAGAGGGCACTGTGATGGAGATGTAACTTGAAGTAATAAATAAACATTTAAAAAATATGAAATGTTCAAACAACTAATAAAAAGATAAAAGTTTCGCCATCACAAGGAATTGTTATTTGGGAAGAAGCTGCCAACTGATAGCCTATATGCAGCTGAAAGCCTTGTAGGTAACCATCTACCACCTTGTAGAAAGAGCCTAAGTCATCATGAACATGTAATAGAGAAATGGCAAGGTCACAGCATCGAGAGATACATCTCCCTGGAGGCATTAATTAATCCCATGGATACATTCATACATGAAGGGACAAGCAATTCTAGACATTCTTAACCTAGTGCCAATTCAAGTGAGCTATCTCCTTGGAAACTGAAAAATGTTGGCAAGTACTTACAGGAAGCTATTTGCTATAATGATAGCATGCTTACTGATGACAAACATTTAATTTTTCTTGAAGTAGTTATATAATTATGTGATATATATTTATTTAATTTTAACATCATTATAAGTATGTCTTGTTAACTAATTTTGGGCATGTTAAGGGCTGGAAGCATTATTTATGTATATCTTCACAACTATATTGTAATTATATGTTCTCATTCTTCAAACAATAGACTTCTGTTTGGACTTGTACTACCCAATGACATAAATATTATGTCAACCTCATTTTAAAATAGTATCTAATAAAAATCAGATCGAATTAGTTATTAATATTCAGCTATTTAGACTACTTTGTATGTTTCAGATTATACTAAATATGTTTAAAGGTAAAATAAACAATGTGGATTTTGTGATTATAGTCCAAAAATAAGATTAGAATTTACATTACAGCAGTTTTCCTCTTATATTTGCAATGTAAACTTGTGTTGTGTGCCCATTCTATCTCACTAATAGAGTATGGGGGCTGTTCTTATTTATAGTCTTGTGTCTAAAGTGTTTATGAAACCTAGGTTACACAGGCCTTCAAATTGTTATTCTGTCTGCTCAACATTTTAGGAATTGCCACTAGAGGTAATGCTGAGTGTCCTTTTCCATCTAAACATACCTCAAAGGAATTATATCATTTTAATATAAGTGAAGGAAAGTCTTGAGGTATTCATAGAGATCATTAATTGAGCAGGACATACTATAACAAAGCCTTCTATGACAAGAACATTGCTCCATTTTCATTCACTAATACACTTCATTTGTCAAGAAGAGTGACTGTAAAGTTAAAAGCCTGTAGATCTTCATCTAAAGATGGTGCCATGTTACATTTCTTATATCCACATTGGCATGTAAGCTGGTATTGTCATTGTTCAAATATTGCTTAGGCTATCATACTTTTAAATTTTCATGGGTATAGCTTCCCTGTTCTAAACAGAAGAAACAATTCCATTGTACATGCCTCGCTCCTCTGGCTCTTAGTCTTTCTGACCCCTGAGAGAGGGAAAATTCATCTTCCTTATGGATGAGCTTCATAACTGGCTATCCAATAGCAAGCAGTCAGCCTTAAATTCACACACATATTAGCGACACTAAATGGACTCAACAGGTTTTGCTTATGTATTATATGTATGTATATATGTAATAAGAATAATTAAAGAAAAACAGAGAGGATAAAAGTGAGTAGGTAGGGAGGTGAGGTGGGAGAGGATCTGGTAGGATATGAAAGGTGTTGGGGGAGAGTTTAATATTAATATATTGTTTTTTAAAAAGCAACAAACATTGAGTATTTAATTAATGAAAGGATTCAATGATAATTTTCCTATTAGATATATAAATGTAGAAAACATGCAGAATAAGAAAATTAAGCTTTAATCCTGTTGTGCAAAGACTTGGATATTATTTCCTACCCTAATGTTACATTTGCAATTTGTGCTGTATCTGAGTTGGAAAATCAAGCAGAATGTAAGGAAAATGACAACTTACTAAATGACTTATTTCACAATAAAAATAGTTTATGCTAACAAAAAATTGTAAATAATATAAATACCTTGGAATAGGATATTAATTGGAATAATTATGCTATATACATGTAAAAAACCACTTGAAAACACTAAAATTGCATTAAGTGCAATTAAAATAGAATGATCAATATACAAAATTAAGATAGTAATTGTTTTTTGTTTTGTGATGACAAAGAGTTTGATATCACACTCTCTACATAAATAAGACTGATCATTTTCTTGGTTACTGCTTCATACAACAGTATGTCCTTCACATATTGATATCTCTATCAAAGTAAAGCTTTTATGATGAGTACAATGCCAGTGGGTTGAGTTCAGTATAGGGAAGGCACTAATGAGAAAAAAAATTCCCACCAAATAGGCAACTATCTTTGTTCCATTCTTTTTTCTTCCTGTTTATTGTTTAGAGGATTCATGGCTGAGTACAAACATGAATGATAAACAAATTAACTTCTCAAAAAAATAAAGGGGAAATATGGTATTCTTTTTTTTTTTTTTTGATGTGCCCCATAAAGAAACAGACACCTCTCTTGGTACAATTTCCCACATCCTTTTTGTTCATTCAATATTCATGGGAGTGTACTTCTAATGCTTCCACTGAGAACGTGTCAATAATTAGTGCAACTATTTCCCACAGTGGAAAGCATGTTTTGGCATTGTCTTTCAATATTTAACTGATGAATCTGCTATTATAATTTTAAAATATTCAAAACCTAGCCTCAGGTATAATCAGGCAATACACATTCTTTTCAAAAACACCAAGTTGACATTATGAGGTCCTCTAAGCTCAGGTCAATGTTTTGTGATACAGAAACTTTTATAACTCTCCTACAACATGAAAACCTCATTCTGGTCCAAGATATATATTCCTCTTTCTACCGTATTATCTGTCTTAAATAATTTTATAGTTTAATCGAACTTTAGTGATTAAATTTACAAAATATCACTTTAAAGCAATGGTAAGAGTCAATATTTCTGATGTGTTCATTATTTATGCTTGAGGCAAGAAACCATTTTACATCAAGAAGTTATAAGTCACTAATACATAAAGTACGTATGTACCATATATATGTGTGTGTATATATATATACATGTATGTATGTACATATGTATATATAAAACCACTGCTGCCATCTGTTAAGAAGGTATCTTTATCCATTATTATTTTAAATTTTTGATTAGTGTTGCCCTTTTCCATAACCAATATAACCAATAGATAGTCATAGCCAAATACTTGAGCTACTCACGTAGCATATTTTCTCAGTTGATCAACTGAAGCTTGACAGGAACTTATAATAGGATAGTTTTTTTTTTTAAACTAATGCTATGAGCCTAGCTCTGCCAAGACAGGGTAGGTAAGTCCTTCATAATCCCTGCTCTACAACAAATGTCTGTCAGAGAAACAGGACCCAAAGGCTGAAGACTGATGCAGGAATGTATGGAGAGAAAACGGGAACTATCCAGGCAGTCACTGGTATGTTCTTTCTTAGTTTTGGAAGCTGCAGGCCCTGCACTTCCTATATAATCAGATATATTTATCCCTCTCAGGTCTCTGAGGTGGTTGAAGAATAGACAGCTAGAGTCTCATAGTTAAATTTTGAGTTGTTTAGGAATCTAGAGGGTGTTATAGATCTAAGAAGATACTCTTAAAAGTGTGTTGCAAGTTAGTATGAATGTTGAGTCAGATATAGACCTTTAAACTCATGGAGATGGTTAGGTAGTAGAATGTTAAAGTCAGGGGCCAAATATGTATAAACTGGACATTGGGAAGGTATCCTGGGCCATTTAACTCTCATAAATGTGGCATATTCATATCTGTTGTTTTGTATAGTATTTACTGTTATAAGAGAAGGAACCA
>CAJQZJ010032362.1:3929188-3946277 GCA_907164525.1 Lophiomys imhausi | reverse complement strand
AAGGAGAAATAAATATGAATAATTTTACGTCTTATTTCTTCACAAATATGAAGTTCTACAGTTCCAGGAAATGGTATTATTTGTTGCTTTATTTTTGTTGTTCGGACTTTAACATTTGAATCTTAATTTGTAATTTCAGTGACTCCAGTTTTGTATGACTAAACTATTGCAAAGATTAATAGCTTTATACTACACATTCTCAAAGATTTGTATCTGTAGAGTAAAAACACTTAGGGTATTGACAGTATAAATATAAGAAGATAAATTATATGTATGTCAGTTTATCATGTTATGGAATAGTTAATCCTCTCTCTACCCAGTACTAGGACCAGTAGAGATGCATGCACTCCACTCATGTCATTTGAAGGCTTATTGGAGATGATTACAACTGTAAATAGTAATTCATGACTTGACCAACCCAGTTTTTTTCACAAGAGTAAGTAGCTACATGATATGCCTCTGAATACCAAAGCGGAAAACAATCCATGATGGTGAATCACAGTACACTGAAATAATTGCATAAACTAAAGATTAGAAATAATCTGGACATAATTAGTCACTGTATCATAAACTCACATTTACTGTAGTTTCAATGCTAGTCTTCTCTATCTTAAAAATTAAAAGATAATATTAATATGTGTAGTCTCTATTAATATATGTGAGATTATTTGAACCCACAATAGATAAATTCAAAGCAGAGCTAAACAACTTGACTGTGTTATGTATATTAGTGTGTATATTATATATGTAATATATGTTTATATTATTACATGTACATATTATATGTAATGTATGCAATATGTATGTATATTATGTAATTATGTATTATTATTTGCTATGTATTATTTGTTATTATTATTATACACATCCTAAATGATTTAGGGTGATGGAAAGACTGGTATCCTGTTGACCTAATGATGGCTCTGGGTGCCTGCATTAAATCTCGGGAAATGTAACATTGGAAACATTGGAGGTGGTAGTTCTGAAGGAACACTGCACTGCATTCCATCCTCACAATGCCCACCCCCCACATACACATAGGCAAGCATAGTTTTCACACACACACACACACACACACACACACACACACACACACATTCTGAAATTATTTTTCTGCTTTTCAACCAGTATAATGTTTTTATAGAATAAATACAAGGATATAGACTACATGGCACTAATCTTGGCTTGACAGATTTACTTTATCAGTTGGCGTCTTACTGACAAAACATTAAGAAAAATAGTTACAATTCTTTTGTTTTCCACTGAGCAACCTATACATTCCAAAGGAGTGTTTTATTTAAAGAAGAAGAAGAGGAAGAGGAGGAGGACGAGGATGAGGAGGAACAAGCAAACACAACTAAATCTGAGCAAATTACCAGTTAGGTCATACTCATAAGATTTAAGTCTTCAAAGAACTGGTGTTCTTTTTTCACAGACTTCCATCATATTTTAATTCCAGATGAATCTCTATGCAAAAGTAGTGACTGTATAAACTAGGTGATTGAAATCCCAGTCACTGTAGCTCTCATTGGTAATTATCTCTATACATACTCATTTGGGGTAGAGTGAGCATTAACTCACAAAATAGGAAATAAATGAAGGCCTTGCTTCTTTAAAAGACAATGACTTCATTGGCCAATAATTTTCTTTGAATTTTTCTCTATATTCTTTTGCAAAATTTGGCAAACACTCAGTAACAGCACAAAACTTGCAGATGAGAAGACTGATTAAAATACATGACTTTGGAATCAACTAGGATGGTTTGCACTCAGATTCTTTCATGTTTGGCCTTTGTTAGATTCCATGCTTCCATTTCTGTATCTGTAACCTCTTCAGCCTCATCATCTACTTACTACGTCATGAGTGCCACATCTGACAATACCATACCATTGCAGCTTGTCACAGAGCAGAGCACAAAAAAATCACTCTGAAACTATAGATGTTATCCCTAGGAGACTTACCATGCTATTACCCTCTATGACTTTGAACTAGTTGACAATAAATACAGAGAGATGATGGGTGACATCATGTGCCCAAGAATGAGATTGTTATTTTGATTATGTCAACATAGAGTTAAAATTACAATATAAAAAACTTCTCTCCAACATTGTCCAGAGGTAGAAAATTGAGGTGCAAAGAAATAGTTAAATGATGCAAGATCATGTGTTATTAACATTACAAATGAACCCTGATTATTTGTTAGGGGTTGTATTTGCTACCACACCCCTCTTTGATCAAAACAGGAAAGGATGCTGGTGAACATAACTCCTACTGAGAAAATAAACAGGATAAAGGAGTAGAAATTTCTTGAATGTCTGCCCTCCATACATAATATTATGCTGATTGTTTGATGTATAGAGCTTACATAATCATCACCAAAATCCACAATAAGATATTTTGCTCTCCTTTTTTTAGTACTGGAAAATGAGATACAACTTCGAACACACTAGGCAAGTTCTCTCCACCATTGAGCTACCCCTAGAGGATTTCTACTATTTTTAATTATAATATTAAATATGTACAAAAATTTTTAAGAAAATACACTTCAAGAAAGAAAATATACCTAAAAGAAACAAGGTACCTTAAAAATCCAACAAAGAGGGGCGGGCCAAGATAGAGGCGACCTACACTAATGCATTTTGAACGCGGGGAAAAAAGAGCCATAAAAAACACAGAGTTATTGGGCACTGTGCAAAAACCGGAGGGGCTAGACCCCCCCGGGAACACTCACAGCTCCCAAGGGACTGTTAAAAGTCCCAGGGCAAGGCTCTCTCCCCATCTCTCGCAGACACAGAAGCCAATAAACCCAGGATTCGGGAACTTCCATTTGGAGAGGCGCCTGGTAAGATCGATCCCAACTTACAGCAGGCTGAATCAGGGTCCACTTGGCCATAGATCGCTGGCCTATTGGGCTCCCCACACCTCAGGTAGAACTTATACCCACTTAAAAAACTTTGCGAGATAGTGGAAGGCTTAGCAAGGAACAAACAGGGGGCTCAGCTGGTCCGCAGCCACTCGTGAAGCGGAGGGCGGGAGGTTCCAAGACAGCGCAGGAAGCTGGGAACACAAAGGCGGGCGGGAGGGGCTGAATACCGCACACTCATGGCAGCGCAGCTGGGGAGGGAGCCCGGCTGGCAGGGCCAAATCCCCGCGAACCCATGGCAGGTCATCTGGGGAGAGAGACAGGCGTAGGCGGGGCCAGGGATCCGTGCACCCACGGCTGAGCTGCTGGGACGAGAGGTCCACTCAGGCGGCCAGGGGATCCGGGGCTTGGGGTACCCACGGCCTAGCAGCCAGGGTGGGGGACCCGCGGCGGCGCAGACAGGAAGGGAATCAGGCCAGCCCTGTGGTGAGAAGCCTAGAGAGAAACCAGAAATCGGGATCATAGCTGTATTCTGGAAAATCCAGACATATTAGGTGTGGAGCCAGACCTGTCAGCCTCCATTATGACAAACAAAGCCCACAGAATCTGTGCCTGGGCAAACAGGCCCATACCATCAGAACAATTAAAGGCTGATAACTCAGAGTGCAACATAGGGAAGTCTGAATTGGGAGCAGTGAAACAATCCTGGTCCATTACTCACAACCTGGGAATAGGCTGCACCAGCTCACAGTGCCTCAGGCGATTAAAACCACAGTGACCCTGAAATCCCACTGTAAGCAATGACAGATAGCCAAGTAATTCGTCCCCTGCACCAAATCATCCACTGTGGTTCCAAGCACAGAAAACAGACAGCTAAACGCATCCAATGGCCAAAGGTCAAAAAAAAAATAGAAATCAAGGAAATATGACTCCAACAAAGCAGAATCATCCTAGCTCATCCAATTCGGATGACCACACACCAACAGAAACACATGAAAACATTGACAATTCTGCATTATGGAAAGTGATAGAGTCCCTGCAAGAAGAACTTAAATCTATGAAGGAATTCAAAGAAGCCACAATTCTACAAGTCAAAACAAGGAACAACACCATTAAAGAGCTCCAAGCCAAGGTGACAGAGCTTGAACAGGAAAAGGAAAAAGCAATGAAAGATTTTCATACAAAACTAAGCAAGCTGGAGAAGGAAATGTACAAAACGAACAAAACCATACAAGACATGAAAATAGAAATAGAAACAATAAAGAAAACACAGTCAGAGTTAAAAAAGGAAGTGGAGAACCAAGGGAAGAGAACAGGAACTACGGATGTGAGTATCAAAAATAGGATGCAAGAGATGGAAGACAGGATCTCAGGCATGGAAGATTCAGTGGAAGATATCAGTACAGCATCCAAAGAAAATGAGAAGGCTAAAAAATCTCTCACCCACAACATCCAAGAAATCAAGGACTCAATGAAAAGACGGAAACTAAGAATTATAGGTATAGAGGAAAGAGAGGACTCCCGACTCCAAGGTCCAGGAAATATCTTCAACAAAATCATAGAGGAAAACTTCCCAAACCTGAAAAAGAGGTGCCAATAAAAATCTAAGAGGCTTACAGAACACCAAACAGATTAGACCAGAAAAGGAACTCCTCTCGCCACATAATAATTGAAACTCCAAATGTACAGAACAAAGAAAGAATATTAAAAGCTGTAAGAGAAAAAGGTCAAGTCACATACAATGGCAGACCCATCAGAATTACACCTGACTTCTCCTCAGAAACGTTAAAAGCTAGAAGGGCCTGGACAGATATACTACAAGTCCTTAGAGATCATAGGTGCCCAGCCAGACTACTTTACCCAGCAAAACTCTCTGTCAACATACATGGAGAAAACAAGATATTCCATGACAAAATCAAATTTAAACAATATCTACCCACAAACCCAGCCCTACAGAAAATCCTAGAAGGAAAATCCCAACCCAGAGAAGAAAACTCCACCCAAGAAAACAAAGGGAATAGAAAACCCCTCAGCAACTAAACCAAAAGAGGCACAGGACCACCGCCTATACCAAACTAATGGGAAATAACAACCCCAGGTCACTAATATCCATCAAAATCAATGGACTCAACTCCCCAATAAAAAGACATAGGTTTACAGAGTGGATCCGCAAGCAAGACCCTTCCTTATGCTGTATACAAGAGACACATCTAACTACGAAAGATAGACACTGCCTCAGAGTAAAGGGCTGGGAAAAGGGTTTCCAAGCAAATGGACCCAGGAAGCAAGCTGGAGTGGCCATCCTAATATCAAACAAAACAGACTTCCAACTGAAGTTAATGAAGAAAGACAAAGAAGGACACTATATACTCATTAAAGGGAATATTCACCAAGAGAAAATCTCAATACTGAACATCTATGCCCCAAATACAAAGGCACCTACATTCGTAAAAGAAACACTTCTAAAACTTAAAGCGCACGTCGATCGCAACACATTAGTAGTGGGAGACTTCAACACCCCACTCACAACAATGGACAGATCATCAAGACAGAAGACAAACAGAGAAATATTGAGTCTAACAGAGATCATGAAACAAATGGACCTAACAGATATCTACAGAAAGTTTCACCCAAACACAAAGGAATACAACTTTTTCTCAGCACCCCAAGGAACCTTCTCCAAAATCGACCACATAATTGTTCACAAGGACAGTCTCAATAGATACAAGAAAATTGAAATAACACCTTGTATCTTATCAGACCACCACAGAATAAAGCTGGTCTTCAACAGCAAAAGAATCAACAGAAAGCCTACACACACATGGAAATTGAACAGCTCCTTACTGGATGACCACTGGGTCAGGGAAGAAATAAGGAAGGAAATCAAAGACTTCTTAAAATCCAATGACAATGAACACACAACATACCCAAACCTATGGGATACATTGAAAGCTGTGCTACGAGGAAAGGTCATAGCACTAAGTGCTTTCAAAAAGAAAATTGTGACAGCTCATATTAGTGAACTAACAGCTAAGCTGGGTGAATTGGAAAAAAAAGAAACAAACACTCCCAAGAGGAGCAGAAGGCAGGAAATCATCAAACTTAGGGCTGAAATCAACAATTAGAATCAAAAAGAACTATTCAAAGAATCAATGAAACCAAGAGTTGGTTCTTTGAGAAAATCAACAAAATAGACAGACCCCTAGCCAAATTAACTAAAATGCAAAGGGAAAGAACACAAATCAACAAAATCAGAAATGAAAAGGGAGAAATAACAACAGACATTGAGGAGATCCAGAAAATATTCGGGCATTACTTTAAAAATCTATATTCCACTAAATTTGAAAACCTAAGCGAAATGGACAATTTCCTCGATAAATTCCACCTACCAAAACTAAATCAAAAGCAGATTAACAGCTTAAACAGCCCAACAACACCCAAGGAAATAGAAACAGTCATTAATAATCTCCCAACCAAAAAAAGCCCAGGGCCAGATGGCTTTAGCACGGAATTCTACCAGACCTTCAAAGAGGAACTATCACCACTACTTTTCAAACTCTTCCACCACATAGAAACAGAAAGATCACTGCCAAACTCATTCTATGAGGCCACTGTCATTCTGATTCCTTAACCACACAAAGACCCAACAAAGAAAGAGAACTTCAGACCAATCTCCCTCATGAACATAGATGCAAAAATACTTAATAAAATACTAGCAAACCGAATTCAAGAACATATCAAAAGTATCATACACCATGATCAAGTAGGCTTCATCCTTGGAATGCAGGGATGGTTCAATATACGAAAATCTATCATGTAATTCACCACATAAACAAGGTGAAAGAAAAAAACCACATGATAATCTAGCTAGATGTAGAAAAAGCATTTGACAAAATCCAACACCGCATGCTAAAAGTTCTGGAGAGAACGGGCATACAAGGACCATATCTGGAAATAATAAAGGCAATATACAGCAAGCCAGTAGCCAACATCACATTAAATGGAGAGAAGCTTGAAGCATTTCCTCTAAACTCAGGGACAAGACAAGGATGTCCACTTTCACCATATCTCTTCAATATAGTACTTGAAGTCCTTGCTAGAGCAATAAGACAACTAAAGGAGATCAAAGGGATAAAAATTGGAAATGAAGAAGTCAAATTATCCCTCTTCGCAGATGATATGTTAGTATACATAAGCGACCCCAAAAACTCCACCAAAGAACTCTTACAGCTGATAAACAACTTCAGTAAGGTGGCTGGATACAAAATTAACTCAAAAAAAGAGAAGCCCTACTTTATGCAGCAAACAAACATACCAAGAAAGAAATAAAGGAAACAACCCCCTTCACAATAGCCACAAACAGCATAAAATACCTGGGGGTAACTCTAACCAAGCATGTAAAGAACCTAAATAACAAGAACTTCAAGCCCCTGAAGAAAGAAATAGAAGAGACCTTTAGAAGATGGAAAGATCTCCAATGCTCATGGATAGGTAAGATCAACATAATAAAAATGGCTATCCTACCAAAAGCAATATATAGATTTAATGCAATTCCTATCAAAATACCAACACAATTTTTTATAGACCTCAAAAAAGCTCGTCTCAACTTCATATGAAACGACAAAAAGCCTAGAATAGCTAAATCAATCCTGTACAATGAGAAAACATCTGGAGGTATCACCATCCCAGATTTCAAGCTGTACTACAGAGCAACAGTAATAAAAACAGCATGGTACTGGTATAGAAACAGACCAGTGGATCAATGGAATCGAATTGAAGACCCAAACATGGATCCACACACCTATGGCCAACTAATCTTTGACAAAGAAGCCAAAAACGCACAATGGAAGAAGGACAGCATCATCAACAAATGGTGCTGGTCCAAGTGGATGTCCACTTGCAAAAGAATGAAATTAGACCCATACCTAACACCTTGTACAAAACTTGATTCCAAGTGGATCAAAGAAAAAGTGGGAGAAACCCTCGAACTCAATGGCACAGGTGACAACTTCCTGAACAGAACACCAACAGCTCAGGACCTGAGATCAACAATCAATAAATGGGACCTCATGAAACTGAAAAGCTTCTGTAAAGCAAAGGACACTGTCATTCGAACAAAACGGCAACCAACAGACTGAGAGAAAATCTTCACCAACCCCACATCTGATAGAGGGCTATTATCTAAAATCTACAAAGAACTCAAGAAACTAAATGCGAAGAAACCAAATAATCCAATCAAAAAAATGGGAGATGGAGCTAAATAGAGAATTCACAAAGGAGGAATCCCTAAGGGCTGAGAGACACATGAAGAAATGTTCAACATCCTTAATCATCAGAGAAATGCAACTCAAGACGACCCTGAGATTCCACCTAACACCTGTTAGAATGGCTAAGATAAAGAGCTCAAATGATAGTGCATGCTGGCGAGGGTGTGGAGAAAGGGGAACCCTACTCCATTGCTGGTGGGATGCACGCTTGTGCAACCACTATGGAGGTCTGTCTGGGGATATCTTAGAAATCTAGGAATAACCTTGCCTCAGGACCCAGCCATACCACTTCTGGGTATACACCCAAAGGACCTCTCATGGAGACATAGGGAAGTCTCCTCATCTATGTTCATAGCAGCCTTATTTGTAATAGCTAGAAATTGGAAACAACCCAGATGTCCCTCAACTGAAGAATGGATTAAAAATTGTGGTAAATCTATACAATGGAATATTACTCAGCTATCAGAAACAATGAAATCCTGCAATTTGCAACCAAATGGATGGATCTAGAGGAGCTCATCCTGAGTGAGCTAACCCAGTCTCAGAAGGATGCACATGGCATCTATTCACTTATAGTAGGATTTTAACTATATCGTACAGGATATCTGTACTACAACCAACACACCAAAAGGAACATGGACATAATTTTTTTTTATCTTTTTCTTTTTCCTTCTTTTTTTCTTTTTTCTTTCTCCTCTTCCCTTCTCTTTTTCCTCTCTTTTTTTTTGTTTATATGCTTTGTTTTTGTGGGTTTGTGTGTTTGGTGGTCTTTTTTTTTAGTATTCCCCCAGTAGCAATGACACACCATTCACTGGCAGTACTGCCTCATAGGCCCCCGGTGAATGAAGAGGCTCTTGGCCCTCATATGACTCCTGATCTGTGGTGAGAGACTGTTAGGCAGGGACACTCCACCCCAGAGAAACAAGACGGAAGAGTCAGGGGGTAGAGCATGGGAGGGTGGGGCTAGGAAGTGGGAAAAGAGGACAATATGATAAGGATGTAACCTGAAGCAACAAACAAATAAATTTATTAACTTAAAAAAAAAAAAGGCAGGGGGCAGGGCTGAAACACTGTGAATGGAATAGAGGATACAGCCATTCGGCCTGGTTTTGCAGACCTCCAGGTGTAGAGAAGACGTGGAGCTAAGGTAAAATACAAGAGAATTGTGGTATTGGCCCATGCCTTTGACTTCAGCGGAGACGGGGGTGGGGGCACCGTAGAGTTGGTGGTCTTATGTATTCTGGAGTCATACGGAGCGGGGTGGTGAGGGTGCATACTCTTGGTCCCACCATTCAAGAAGAGTACACCCTTGGTCCCAGCTCCCAGCACACTGGAGACAGAAACTGGCAGATCCCCGAACTCAGGGTCAGCTTGATGCAGGGCAAACTCTAAATAGAGAAAGACTTCGATCCAGGAGTGGTGGAACACATCTTTGATCCCTTCAGATGGGAAGCACAGGTCCCTGATCCCAATAATTAGAGTTCAGAGACACACACATGGGATTTGGAGGGACCTAGGTTTGGAGGCTACTTACAAAAGGCCGTATCGATGCAGGCAGATTGTCCTTTGGGATCTCAAAATATATACACCAGAGCTGGTTTAGCTCCAAGGTGACAGAATGATTTCTTCTTTAACCCGGATTGAAAGATAACTCTTTGTATGTTGTCAGAAGGCCAAATTTGCTTCAGGAGAAGTACTACCTAGCCCCCCCACCCCCTCCCCACAAAAAAGAGGGCAATTGTCCTAGGGTTGGGATTGGGGCAGGACTCTGTTCTTATCGTTCCAGGAGAATCGAAGCGTCCATTAGGGGAGCCCAGGGACGGCTGGACGGCGGAAACCTCAGCAGAGAGCAGAATCAGGCACCAAGGAGGACGAGTGACCCAGTTGATTCTGCCTGGCAGACTTCCTCAATAGCTGTCTCCATCGGGCCCTGCCACCACCACAGCAATCCAATGTCACTGGGACCGCTCAGCTCTACACAATGCCCCGGCAGGAACCTCAGTGAAGCCTGCAAGGTCAGCTTCTGCCTACAAACCCCTTAGGTCATCTAAACAGCTGAGAACAGAAGGACTGAACATAAAAGGAGTGTACTAACATTTTTAACCATTTTTCCCATTTGGGTTCGGGCCCCAAACAGGTCTACTACGACCCAAATCAGCAGGAAGTCACTTTAAGAGAGCGATGTCCCATGCCCAGTGGGTGGGGAAGGTGTTTCTCCGCCCTTCTTTTTGGTTATTTGAAGGATAACTGAAAACTCTGATATGTGGGGGGAGAGACTACAAGCCGATAAATGGTCCTGTTTAATGGGTTTTGGAGGTTAGCCCCAGGGACTTCCTACTTTTCCTTTTCTGTATCCTTCTTCCTCTCCTATGTAGGAGTGCATGGGCTTGAGAAAAATGAGATATAGACATAGCACTGGAAGGTCCAAGAAGAAGGGGCGGATTATTGAATATGCCCTTATACCTTTGTATATTGATACAAAATTAGTAGTTTATTTGGCTAAAGTGGTATTGATCATTGTTTATTGTGCAAAAATAAGATTGTATTGGATTACATCGGTATTGATCTTTGTATATTGATACAAAATTAAGATTATAGTTGGCCACAATGGTATTGACCCTTGCATATGGACGTAATATTAAGATTGTATTGGGCTACATAGGCATTGATCTTGGTATATTGATACATAATTAAGAGTATATTTAACCACAATTGAATAGATCTTTGTATATTGATACAAATTTAAAGGTAACGCTTCCTAATGGTATCATACCTAGAGATACTTAAAAATAAAATGTGAAGCTCTGACCTCTTGATACCAACCGTCTAAAACGGTCTAGGATATTTAAGTAAAACAAACTCCTAGTCATGCAAACATGTCACTTTGTTAGCTACTATGACAATCTATCACAGATATTCTCTAAACTACCCAGTAATCAAGTTGCTAAGAGACAAGTAACATTTGCTTATCTAAATACAAGAGATGGATAGGGCATCTTCAAAAACCCCAAGAGATCTGCAGATTATGGCATTCAAAGATGTTATCTTAAATCAAGATTTTTTTTGATATCGAGACATATCAGCGCCTGACAGCACCCCCTATTCTTCTCCAAGTAGAAGATAAGCATCGAAGAACCTCCACTGTAAGATGGTTGAATTAGTGGCAAGCCTATCTCTTGGCATGAAAAAACCCCTTGCACCAACTGCAGACAGACTTCTGTCCAAAAAGGACAAAATTTGGTAGCAGGGAAGTCGACAGCCTAACTCTGCCAAGACAGGGTAGGTAAGTCCTTCATAATCCCTGCTCTACAACAAATGTCTGTCAGAGAAACAGGACCCAAAGGCTGAAGACTGGTGCAGGAATGTATGGAGAGAAAATGGGAACTGTCCATGCAGTCATTGGTATGTCCTTTCTTAGTTTTGGAAGCTGCAGGCCCTGCACTTCCTATATAAGCAAATATATTTATCCCTCTCAGGTCTCTGAGGTGGTTGAAGAATAGACAACTAGAGTCTCATAGTTAAATTTTGAGTTGTTCAGGAATCAAGAGGGTGTTATAGATCTAAGAAGATACTCTTAAAAGTGTGTTGCAAGATAGTATGAATGTTGAGTCACATATAGACCTTTAAACTCATGGAGTTGGTTAGATAGTAGAATGTTAAAGTCAGGGGCCAAATATGTATAAACTGGACATTGGGAAGGTATACTGGGCCATTTAACTCTCATAAATATGGCATATTTATATCTATTGTTTTGTATAATACTTACTGTTATAAGAGAAGGAACCCTCTGTTTGACTGAAATGGGAAACTTCTGGGGGGAAGAGGGTGGAAGGGCAGGATAGGAAGGGGGAATAGGGAGGGCTTTGTTACTGAGATGTAACTTGAAGAAAAAAAATAATGTACTTAAAAAGAAAGAAAAGAAAAGAACTTAAAGGCTTAACTAAAGAGCCAGTTAAAAAAAAAAAATCAAACAAAGAAACTCTTCTCCTATCCAATGTTGCAAGGAAATGATATTCACAAATTAATGTTTATTAGTTCATGAATTTTTATGCTTTTGCTACATGTTTACTCCAAATACTGTATAGCAGTATTCAATATATCTTAATACCTGTATGTAGTATTGCTCTTTATTCATAAAGAGGTTGGTTTTTTATTCAAATGTGTTATGCAAGCTATCATTCTGTTCAATTTCACTATATGACAAGATTCAATTTAAATAAAACATCACATTTTATTTATATACTCAATTTTAAGCAAACATCATAGTGTAACCATTTTTCTTGTTAAAGTTCTTTCTTCCCCTGGTGTCACACATAATGTTTCTTCCTTTATCATCTAACATTTTACAAGTTCCCGCGTGTACCTGTGCAGAATGGTGTGCAAGATCATGTCTGAGCAACTGAATAGCTCCAAAGGGAGTAAAAATCTCAACCACACTAGGTATTATCAAGTGTTTTGTGTTTTCAGTTGCACTGACTACTTTGAAATTGTTCTGAAAATAAGTACACCAACTATAGATGTTTTATTTCCTCAACCACTCAAAATCAGTATTCATTCTAAAGCAACTATCTTGTAAATATAATGAGCTTATATGAGAATTAAACGTGTTTAAATGCATTTTATATATTCTTGGAGAGTTGGAATATTTTTATATTACTTTGATATTATAATTTTCCTTCTTGTATCTCATTTACTACATTTGATATTTAATTATACTCTAAATTTTTCATGTCAATATATTATTTTTCAGTCTACAGATTGATTTTTTGTTTGATATTTGTATTGTTCATGTCTTTTTCCAGTCTTTCAACATTGTTTCATTTTTATTACTTCTTTTTAAACATTAATGAATATATTCAAATTTATAAATATTTGCCATGAGATTTAGGTTTCCTGTAACTTACTTTTTTAGCTAGTTCTTGAGTAAAGTTTATCACAATTGTTTTCAATGTAATTTTCTTAAAGAAGTTAAGTTTTATTATTATGGTGAATTTTTTATTTCCATAGAACACATATGTGTGGATATAGTATGGGTTAAGAGTTCTATGTTATTTCTTTTCACATGGGTTTAAATTATGATATTGCTCATATTGAGACCAGGGCATGGAATAATGACCACAACATAGTGAACCCTGTATTTATCAAGCCAAGGAGAATACATTTTATCCCAAGGCCAATGAAAAACACCATGGAACAATGTGGACAGAAGAGTGTTTTTTAAGCTAGATAGATAATAGAAGGCAGGGAGGGGTGCAGGGGACTGGAAAGGGTACAGAGAGCAGGGAGCACTACACAGTTGCATAGTACTGGGTCCTGTATATCACAGGTCTGACCCTGTGTAGAAAAGCATGTTCTCACTATTGTGTGGGGGGCTTACAGGCTTTGAGCACTTCTGTGGAGACACAAAGCCTTTCATCTCCTTTTGCAAGTATGTATTTGCGCATTTGTATGTTTCACAAAAATTGTGAGTTTCTGAGAACAACATTTGGGCTCAGCATGCACCATTACAATCCATTTGATGCCTATGGGGATAATTTAATCAAATCAAAGCAGTGTCTACTGGTTGAATAACATCTGGGTATATTTGTCATTGTCTACTCTTCATGGTAGGAAGAAAAAGTAAACCATGACAGGGAAACTGAGAGCTGAGTGAAGGACTGCCTCTCAGAAGATGAGATTTTTGTCATCTTGGTCAAAGGAGCAGAAATATGCTACATTTATCATCACTGTGACCCAATATACCTGACAGAAGCAACTTAAGGAGAAAAAAAAAAGATTTACTGTGATCAGAGGGCTGAGTGCATGATTTCAGTGAGTGTATTGAAACAACTAACATCACAGGAGGCAAGTAGACTAGCAGGGCTACAATACAAAGGGACCATGGCACAACACAAACCACCACAGGCACAATCTCAGTGACCAATGCCTCCAAAATTGCACAACTGTGTACCGGCAAACATAGAACAACACCTCTCAATAAACCACCATCATGAATGAATGCACTCACTAGGCCAGGGCGTCATGAACAAATTATACCTGAAAACATCAATACCTGAAAGCAGCCAATAGGTATAAGGCAACCTCAAGCATTACAAATATCTACCATAAATATTGGAAAGAAGATGCAAATATAGATTGACAACACATGTTTGCAGTTTTGTTAACTATTATGGGTCCTTTAGGGTCATTGAAGTAGCTTCCTCCTTTGTAAAGCTCTTTTAAAAATCTCTGTCAGAGAAATGGGGCCAAATGGCTGAAGATTGATGCTGTAATGTATGGAGAGAAAATGGGAACTGTCCAGGCAGCCACTGGTATGTCATTTCTTAGTTTTGGAAGCTGTGGGCCCTGCACTTCCTATATAATCAGATATATTTATCCCTCTCAGGTCTCTGAGGTGGTTGAAGAATAGATAGCTAGAGTCTCATAGTTAAATTTTGAGTTGTTTAGGAATCAAGAGGGTGTTCTGGATCTAAGAAGATATTTTTAAAATTATGAGGCAAGTTAGTATGAAAGGTGAGTTAGATATAGAACTTTAAACTCATGGAGATGGTTAGATAGTAGAATGTTAAAGTCAGGCGCCAAATACATATGGACTGGACATTGGGAATGTATGCTAAGCCATATAACTCTTATACTTGTGGCCTATTTATTTCTGTTGTTTTGTATTGTATTTATAGTTATAAGAAAAAGAACCATTTTTTGGACTGAAAGGGAGAGCTGTTGGGGGGAAAAAAGAAATACCTTAAACTAAAAAAAAAAAAAGAAGAAGGGAAGAGGATGGGGGTGTTGAGGGGGAGGAGGGTGGAAGGGTGGGACAGGAGGGGGGATTAGGGAGGGGATTGCCATTGAGATGTAACTTGAAGAAATAAAAAATAAAGAAAAAAATTACTTTACAGAGTAATTATTTTTTCCATCCCATTTATGCTGTACTGCTCAACAAATATAAGGCAAAGCCCTTTGTTAAAGACAGGTACAGCACACTTATGGGCACACTTAGTGTCAGACACACACAGGAAAAACAGATAAACTACAGACAGACCAGTAACAACAGACTACGGACAGATGGAGACATGGAGAAAGAAGTGGAGAATTCAAATTTGACTTTGTTCTTGGAAAACTACTCCAAGAAGAAAGTGTTTTGTCTTTTTATTCCTCAATGAAGCCTCAACTCAAGAAAATTGTAAGAGATGAGAAATCACTAAGGGGAGTCACAGGAAACCCAATGTGGGCTAAGCCGCTTGGAAAGGTCACATGAACACCTAGGGGTCAAAGGAGCCTACTCCAATATTCCGACCCCAGTGGAACCATAGCTGCAAGTCAAGGCAATTGCCCTGGAGAGGGGGAAGGCTGCCCTGGCTTGGGATGATTCTATTTCAGCCCAGCTCCTAGGCAACCATCACAGAACCATCTTTCAAGGCATGAGGTTAACTCCAGTCTGAAGAGTCAGCTTTTCCAGAAGGGAGGTGGTGAAGAAAGGCAAAAAGGCTGAAAGCTAATTAAGTTCCAACAATGTGCTTATTTGCCTTAACCCAAACAAATTACACATATTGTTCTTCTCTTGACAAAATTCTGTCATCCAAATAAATAATAGATGAATGTGTGGCAACACTTTTATTTTTATCTCACATTGAAAATATTTGGGTCATAACAGTGAACTAGTACTACAAAATAACTCTATGAAGAAAATGATAAATAGTAATTTTGCAATTTGAGGAAATTAAAACTCTGCACTAAAAGACATAAAACACTGGATATTATTTGCCGCCAGATAAAATTGTGATTATGAAAATTGGAGCAGGGTACAATGTACAATTAGGCAATAAGAGGAAAACAACTATTCTGGAGAAAACCATTTAAAAAAAACTAAAATTAGGGCTTAGGAAAAAAACGAATTAATTATGAAAATTATTAGGAGGCTAATAGTATTATTTTAAATAATATAATTCTCATGAAAAATTATCATATAATAAAGAGGGAGTTTTTCTTTTCCTTTTTGCAAACATTCTCAGGAATAATCCCCAAATAAGAACAAGGAAGCTTAGTAACAAGTTTGTCAAAGATATAAGTGTAATGTTGTTTCTGCTCCTGGCTTGAAGGCAAGCATGTCTGCTCTGTCTCTGTGTTATCAGCAGCCATCTATGGCACAGCAGAGAAAATCACCAGCAGAACACGCACCTTCACTAGCTTAGGTATTTATTTCAGGAAAGATTTCATTTTGTGTAACCTTTGTTCTCATTATCCTTTGTTAAACAGAGCCACTAAATAAAATTTTCTCATTTCCTTTGCTTGCTTAATCCCTGTTTCCACACAGATAAATCTCATATAATTAGCTTGAGCTTTGGAAAATAGTGTTGCCCAGCACACACGAAATGGAGCTTAAGGCATGCCAGAGGAAGTTACTGCCTGTTGTGGGAATTGAAATGCTTTACTGGGAATGCCTTGCCCGTGGCTATGCATGAAATGAAAAGGGAATACAGGAACTTATTTTTAGCTCTGAAATATTATCCCTAGCCAAAGAGTATAATATTTTATTCTCATTCATTTTCTTTGATATCTAATACCTAAGAATATTGTTTTGATTATGTTTTAATTATGTCAACAAAATGATTAGAGAGAAAATTATTAGAAGGAATCAGTCCAGATGTATGAGTTAGCTATTTCTCCTTGGGGTCTAGCAAAAGGATTGGTACTCACCAGTAACTGTGTTAGGAAAAAAATGGAAAACAGTGTTGTAGCTCTCTGAGAACATTTCATGGAAATTCTTCTATTCTTGACTTCTGGTCCAGGATATTAGCACTTTCTTCCTTTCCTCACCTTCATTATAAATGCTTGAATTTATTGTCCTGGATATAAACTGACATTTGGGGAGACATAGTTGCAAGTTCAAAATATGTTACAGTAAACACACACACATACACACACACACACACACACACACACACACACACACACACACACA
>CAJQZJ010032362.1:3912699-3929178 GCA_907164525.1 Lophiomys imhausi | reverse complement strand
ACACACACACACACACACACACACACACACACACACACACACACAGTACATAAGGGAACAATGAACAGAATGAAGAACAAAAATAAAGAGCCAAATGAACATTTCATTCAATCATTCATCTTGTCATATAGAAAAGCTGTCAGTAGCAGTGTGCACTTTTTCATATCTGAAAATATTATATCAAAGATATCTACTGTCATTCATTGAGATCCTTGGGGATTCAATCCAAGAGAACTTTCAGGTTCTTGCTGTAATCTCCAGATAATCAAGTCCTTGTAAGTAGGCTTGCACATCCTTGTGAATAGTTTAAATTGTTTAAAGGCTACTTATAATATCCAGCATAAAGTAAACCCGGTGAAAACAGTTTTTGTAATGCATTATTTAGGAAGTGATGGCAAGGAAAGAGTCTGTACATAATCCATGTAGAAGATGTAATTTTACTTTTCCATGGTTGATTGAATCCACATACGTGGAGGTCAAGGACATAGGAAGTGACTGTTAATAGCATAAGATAAAAAAAAAAATGGAAGCAAACTTCAGAATAGGAGGCAGGATGTTTACCTCAGTTAATTGCTAATATTGTTCAATTTATGTTAGGAAATCAGTTCTTCTGGTTGTTTAAAAACAACACAAGCGAACAACAAAACCAAACAGAAAACCACTTCTTTTTTTAATATTTATTTATTACTTCAGGTTACATCTCCATCTCAGTGTCCTCATTCTGCCCCTCCCAGTCCCGTCCTCCCACCCTTAACCCCCTAGAAAAGGACTTCTATGACCCACCTTAGCCATCCTGAGTCAGGACTTCTGGCCTTGGAGCCAGTACTCTGTGTCACCAAGCCCTCCATGGAATTCTAATGCCACTGGAATTTGAGAGTCACTTGTCTAGACACTCTCTCAATTGCTGGGTGCATATTTTGAGTGCAGATTGGTAATCAATAAAATGTGCATAATTTTAAAGCACAGATAATAGAATGTTTTGGGAGGAATTGTTCTTAGGGCAGTAACAAAAGTTGAGGCAAAGCATATTTCATCTAATAGACTGTCATTTGCACTTTTGTCCCTGGAATAGCTGAGGCCCTTGCTATATCTGCACCACCCCACCCAGTCTTCTATCAAGGGTGTCAGATAAGACAAGAGCAGACTTCCTGATTGGGGTTCTTCTTGTTGAAAATGGAATATGAACATAGATTTTTTTTTCTGTCAGTGAGACACTTTGCCCTAGTGGTGCTGCCTTGTAGGCCTCCAGTGTGTGAGGAGGCTCTTGGCCCTCATATGACTGCTGAACTGGGGCTGGGGGACTGTTTGTAGGGACACTCCACTCCAGAGGAGTAGGATGGAAGGAATAGAGGGTAGAGGGTGGAAGGGTGGGACTGGGAGGGGTGGAAAGAGGACACTATGATGGAGAAGTAACCTGAGGTAATAGAAGAAGAAGAAGAAGAAGAAGAAGAAGAAGAAGAAGAAGAAGAAGAAGAAGAAGAAGAAGGAAACTGGAATGGATATTCTCTTTCCTAGTTCATTTCCTGAGCTAACTCATGTGAGCTAAGAACTGTCCTTGACACCCCTTGCTAAAAGATTTTATTTACAGTGTTGTGTGGCCAAGTTTCTGTTTCCAATGCAGACCTTGAACTCTGACTTTGATTGTTCTAGTCAATCATTTCTCCCTATAAGATTGGTTTATTAAACTGCATTCGTGATTTCTCCCATTATTCTCAAAGCACTTCCCTTTCATTTCTCTTAGTAAATGACACACCAAGTATCATTCTGCTCAAGGAAATCCTGTCTGAATCACACATTTTGTTCCTCTGACTTTCCAAATCTAATTCATTAGCAAGTCCCTACTACTCTACTTTGAAAGATAAATCTATCATATAATGAATAATTTCATGCCAGCTGAGAGCACTTAACTGGGTCTAACCCACTATGAACATTAAGGTGTTTGCCTTCATGCTGGTTTCCTTACCTCCTCTCTTAGCCGTTTTACGGCCTATTCACCATTGTAAGGATATTGTGCAATCTTAAAACTTATTTTATTTTTTGCCTAAAATTTTTATGGGTCAAAATCCAAATAATACTTTTCTTTTTTTTTTAAATGTCTTTTCTTAGGAACAGAAACATAGACTTTGTTACCTGCTAGTGAGACACTTTGCCCTAGTGGTGCTAACATGTAGGCCCCCAGTACATGAGGAAGCTTTTAGCACTCATATGACTGCTGAACTGGGGGTGGGGGACTCATATGTAGGGACACTCCACTCCAGAAGAGTAGGATAGAAGGGAGAGGGGGTGGGGGGCGCTTGAACCTGGAGAGGTGGAAATAGGCCACTGTGATGGAGATGTAACTTGAAGTAATAAATAAACACACAGACACACACAAATGATAATAAAAATAAATAAATGTTGAAAAAAAAAGTTTTTTTTCTTGTTGTTGTGACAAAAACAACTTGAAGGAGAAAGGGTTTATTGCAGCTCACAGTCCAAAGATACAGTCTGCTCTGGCATGGAAGTCAAGGTATCAGGGTCCTGGGTGTCATATCATACCCACAACCAGGAAAGAGAGAGGGATGCAAGCACATTCAGTACACATTCTCAATTTTACTCAGCCCAGAATCCCATGTCAGGGGATAATTCCACCTAGAATAAGTTTCACTTCTCACAACATTAAATAAACCTAATTAAGATAACCACAGCATACATAAGTAATCCCTCACAGGTGTGTGTACCCAGGCTTGCCTTCTAGGTTATTCTAAATCCTGGCACATTGATTGACAATTAACACTAATCACATGCCTATTGTCCTTGCTAAATACAATAAAGACCTAGATAATGGCCCCTGTCTAGTTGCCTCAATATTGCTTACAGAGCTATAGCCCATGCAGCTGAGGATGGTCTTTTTCCCTTCCATATTCTAATATTCCTTTTGTCTGTGCTTCTAGCGACAGAATACAGGGCCTTGTACAAGCCAAGCAAGAAGTTTCCCACTGAGATATGTTCCCTGTCCACTCAGATCGTTTTTTTTTTTTAGAATCTTTATGGTAATTGGGGGTTTCTTTCTAGAGGTTTTTAACCCACACTTAAGAGTTAGTATTTCCATAAAGTTCTTGTTCTTACAAGATGTAAGATGTTCTTACACGATGACAAGATTTCAAATGTCATCTCAGCTTAACTTAATGTCTCTTCAGAGACGTGCCCAACCAAACTATTCAAAGAAATCTCTTTTATGTTCCAAGCAAAATCTATTGCTTTTTTTCCTTGATTTCTTTGCATTTTGTTTCTCATTGAATTATTTTATTTTGTTCAAATATTTTTCATCAGTTAACTCCTAGTAGTTTCTTTCTGGTGCTGGGGATTAAACCTAAGGCCTCTTAAATGCTAGGCATGCATTCTGCTACAGAACTGCATGTGTGGCCCCTAAAATGTTCTTTAATAATAGTTTATAGCTGATCTTGGCTTGGTGATAGCAGGCTTACCTAACAGTCAGGCACAGGTCTTTCAATCCACAGTACTACAAATAAACACATTAATGAATAAATAAATAATAACTGATATGTTTCAAAGAATGTTTTAGAAAACACATTCCATATTTTCTTTTCTGAGCCTTGCTTATTTCCATGTAATATAAAGAGTATAAGTTATTTAATCTGGTTCTGGAATAAAATGATGTCCCTGGATGATATACAGCTAGCAATACTCCCAAATCTACCAAATTAACGTAATATTGTAAATCAAAGTAAATTATCTCAAATAAGTCAGCTCCTATAGCATTAAAAATATTCAACATAGAAAATAATACATTCTAGGGCTTGTTAAACAGAATGAAGTGGATTTACCTAAATGTACATGAAATAGTTTATAATCTGAAATATGTTCATGTATGAATTTATTTTTAATTTAAACTCTGTCTTTACTCTTTAAACGGGTTGGTGAGGGTATGCAGATTGGTACACTCTCATGTGTAGAGCTATTCTGCCTTGAATATAACCCAAGTCTTAGGTGGATACTTAGTGAAATTTTACAAAATGGATTGTGTAAGTCAATATAGAATGATTCCAGATGAAAGAAGAAAAATGAAGCTTATGTACAGAAAGAGAAAACTGATGTTGTCTCTATTTATGGATTCATTCAAGACCTCTGTCGTTTGTATTCCTTCTCTTTCCACACTGGCCATCAGAACCATTAAAAATGTCAGACTAACAAATAAAGCTTTATTCTATTTCACATTATTTCCTACTTCTAACAATATAAAGATCTGAACTGTCACAATTGTTTACTCCATTAATATTTTCAAAGGACTATCCCTGTTAGCTTTGATTGACAACATGATAATCTAGAGTCACCTGAGAGGAAAGTCTGTCTTCTTTGAAGAATTGCCTAGTTCATATTGGTCTGTGGGCATGTCTGTAGAGGATTGTTGTGATTATTAACCGATGAAGGAAGGCCCAATTCATTGTGGGTGGTACCATCCCTAGGCTGGTGATTCTCAGATTACAGAAAAATGAGCTAAGCATAAAAGAATTGGAAAGTGGACCAGAGAACCAGCCAGCAGGCAGTGTCCCTTCATGGATTCTACCTATGAGTTCCATTTTAATTTCTACTCTGACTTCCTTTAATAATTCCTGCTTTACAATCAATGTCTGCCAGAGAATGGGGCTGAGCGGCTGAAGATTGATGCTGTAAAGTATGGAGAGAAAATGGGAACTGTCCAGGTAGCCACTGGTATGCCATTTCTTAGTTTTGGAAGCTGCTGGCCCTTCACTTCCTGTATAATCAGATATATTTATCCCTCTCAGGTCTCTGATGTGGTTGAAGACTAGACAGCTAGAGTCTCATAGTTAAATTTTGAGTTGTTTAGGAATTAAGAGGGTGTTCTGAATCTAAGAAGATGTTTTTAAAATTGTGATGAAAGTTAGGATGGGGCTGAGTTAGATATAGAACTTTAAACTCATGGAGATGGTTGGATAGTAGAATGTGAAAATCAGTTGCCAAATACATATGGACTGGACATTGGGAATTTATGCTAAGCTTTATAATTCTTATAATTGTGGCCTAATTATTTCTGTTGTTTTATATTGTATTTGTTGTTATAAGAGAAAGAGTCATTTGTTGGACTGAAAGGGGGAACTGTTGGGGGGAAAAGATAAACTTAAACTTAAACTTAAAAAAAATGGAAGTGAATGGGTGCTTACGGGGGAAGAGGGTGGGAGAGTGGGACCAGAGGTGGGAGTAGGGAGGGTTTTGTGATTGAGATGTAACTTGAAGAAATAAAAATTAAAAATAAGAAAATAAAAAATAAATGGGCCACAACCTAGAAGTTAATCCAAATGAATGCATTTCTTTTCTAAGTGGCTTTTAGTCAGTTTTTATAACAAGGAAAAGAAAACCAGAACAAAGACAAAGACAATTAAATTTTCTTCTTTTTGTACTGAAAAGGTTCTTGGATCCTTTCACATCTTGGAAAGGATTTGTAATTATTGTCTTTATTACTTTTATTGTATCTGATTAGGAAGAGACTTAACCAAATCAACCTTTACATATCCAGCCCCAAAGGGTAGAGGATTAGTTCTGGTCTGTTCATCAGGTCAATAGTATCAAGCCAAATTTAACTGATTATTGAGATTGCTAGAAGAATATTCCTCCAAAACAATTAAACTAAATGCATAGTAACTTCAATTGACCAAAATACCACCAGTATGTTAACAGCCTTTTCAAAACCAATATATTTTCTTCTTTCAAAAAATATTACACTTTTCAAATTACCTGTAATCTTAGTCTGTCTTATGGAATTATAAAAGCGAAATAGTATCTAAGTCCTTTTAGATTAGCTCATTGCAGATGCTCATATTCTACTGCAAAAGGAGAATAGCATTCCTAATTTATTCACTTCTCCCTCTAAATGGTGCCTAGGCTGTTTTTTTTTTTAAAGCTTTCTGGATGTTCAAGATTCTCAAACTTTGCTGGTATTACTACAAGAGGCATATGTTGCTTCCTGTTTGCATTGATGTTTTCTATTCATGATTTGAGTATTGGCTTGAATTTCCCCTGTCTCAGTTACTGTTCTATTTCTGTGAAGGGACATCATGACCAAAGCTACTTATAAAAAAGAGCACCTCATTGAGTGCTTTCTTGGAGTTTCATAGGGTTAGTTCATGGCCATCATAATGGGAAGCAGGGCAGCAGGCAGGCAGGCATGGTGCTGGGGCAGTAGCTAAGAGTTTACATCTTACTCCACAAACACACAGCAGAAAGAAAGAGTTGGAGAGTAGACCTACTGTGGGCTTTTAAAACCTCAAAGCTCTCCCCCAGTGACATACTGCTTCCAAAAAAGCAATATTCCTAAACAGCTCCATCAACTTGGAATGAAACATTCAAACATATGATCCTATGGAGGTCATTCTCTTCAAACTAACACAGATTCCTTCCAAAACCCCTTTGTCTTTTATCCAACTAGATCTTCCCATCACTGAACATGCTGTTCTTATAGAATGGCTATAGTTTGTGAGTAGTCTAACTATTTGCCCATTTATTTGTCATGATCTTTCATTTTTACTAGCAAAATGACTGGTTTTTACAGTTCTCAGTCTATTACAATACCCATTCCCTTCTTAGGCATGCCAAAGCATATCTGATGAAAGAATGAGTCCTTCAGTCACAACAGGGAACAGACATCACAGAGTCACTTGTGACATACAGTCTGAGGAGCCCTCCAATGATCCCTGTGCAAAACTATGCTCTAATGTGAAAGTCTTGCTATAAAGTAGAAACACAAGTAGAAAACAAGGTTTACTTAGATGACACTTGGGTCAGTCCTGTAATCTCACTTCACTTCAGGGATGGATGTGATAAATGAGGAGAGCATCCACAGTGCATCTTAAGAAGAGAACAGACTCTTCTATTGTTTACCCTGGCAAAGTATAGGATTTATTGGCATTTTCAGACAAGCAGCCATTTATACTATCAATATTTATCAAGGGACTGAATTTCAAGCTTTATCAATAAAATAGTTATTTACGGTGAACTCTCTATATCCACAATGTCTGTGTGTTCAACAAAGCTACATTACTTCAGGAAAATTATGATCCTCGAAATTTCACTTTTTGGGTCTGTGAAGTAGGGAAAACATTCTTGTGAATATTAAATAGGCAAATGAAGACATAGAACTTAGAACACCTCTTGACTTGCAGAAAGAACTCTTTACACTCTTTCCTGGAGAAAAAATGCTGTCATTTAAAGCAAATGGCTGGGACTCAACCCCATTATACTAGTGGGAATACCTGTGACACAAAAAGACAAGCAGTGAGTATTCACACCTATGGAAGGTGGAAAAGAGTTGACTCAAAGGTGTAGCAGTAATCAGTAGTTATAAAGAAGTGAGGGAAGAGAGAGATGTGATCAGTGCATGCTGGATGCATTATAGAAATATACTGAGCCTAATTAATGTGCAATTGATATGTGTTACTAGGACAACAGAAAACTGAATGAAAACTAGACCATTACCCTCGCTGTTCTAATCCAGTTCTATGGCCTTATGTTACATATGTGCTGATAATGCCAAGACATTGCCCTTGAACTCCAGATTCATGAGTGGTTCCTTCTCAGATTCATGACCAGCCCTTTCTGTGAATAGGAAATGTCCTTGTTTTCCTGCTGTTGCTGCAATCTGACATCTCTGCTGACACTGAAAAGATCAAAGGCTTGACTGCCTGGGTCAGTTCAGGCATTTATCCTGTGGTTGGGATTGTATAAGCAATAGGCATACTGTTTCTGGGGCCATGACTTCTAAGACTGCACAATGAAGGATAGGCTAACTAAAAAATACTGGGTCCAGTTTGTAGTTCCATCCATGTGAACTGCTTCTCAGGACACACAGATTATTAAACAATAATATCACAGTAGAAGTAAATTTTACTTTCAAAATTAAATGACTTGTTTTGGGGAAATATTTATATATTATTTAAATTTGCATTTGTAGTGACAAAATAAGCAATTATAATGAAGAATGGTGTAAATAATCTTAGGATCTGCCAATGATACAAATAGCATAGCAATAAAAGCAATTTAAAATTTTCAATTGTTTTTCTTTTCTAATAACACAAAAATCTGTTCTTGGCTTTCATGTGGGTCAGTTGTATGAAATGTGTCCTTATGGACAACTGAAGTTTTGCTGTTTTGTGTAAAATATTGGCCTTGACCTCAGTTATTTATGTCCCAAATATAGTTGAAAACATGAAGTAGTCTTAGAAAATGAAACTCAAAGACCAGTGAGCTAGTTCAGAAGGTATTGGTACTTGTGCACTACTAAGGCTGTGGGCCTGAGTGTAGTCCCTGGGACCCACAGGGTAGAAAAAGAAAACTGATTCCTGCAAATTGTCCTCAGTGTTCCACATACCTCCCATGGTGCACATGCCCACATATACATACATACGTACATATATACATACATACATACAGTAAAAATTTGAAAAAAAATGGAAAATAAAAATCAGGAAGCAGTGGTGAAGATCTTTGTGTGGAACTCATGTGCAATTATTCCTACTACACATATAAGTCAATTTGATTAGGTCAAGTCACTGTTAAAACCCTAAGTGTTGTTGGTGACCTTAGCAGCCTAGTTGTTCTTTTCAACATCTATGGCCCTGATTTCCCATAGTCACATTCTTTCTAAATACCCCCGCCCCCTCAACACACACACACACACACACACACACACACACACACACATGTACAACAGCCTTACCACCACAACAACAAAAATAACAAAATAACAGAAAACAGCAATAACTGGTCATTGATATCTTTCACCATCTATGGTTGTCTGTAATAGATCTGTTCAGGTCCTTCTGACATTTAGAGTTCCTATTGGCAAGTGTTTAGACATTTTATATATATATATATATATATATATATATATATATATATATAATATATAATATTAATATATATATATTAATAAAATAAAAATAAACCTAAAGAAATAATGGAGTTAACTGATTTTGCAGACCTAATGGATCTAACAGACATTTGCAGAACATTTTACCCAAGCACAAAAGAATACCTTCTTCTAAGTACCTCATGGAACTTTCTCCAAAACTGACCACATACTCAGCACAAAACAAGTCTCAGCAGAATAAGAAAATTGACTTAACAATCTGCATCCTATCTAACCACAGCATATTAAAGTTGGATATCAGACAACAGAAATTTCAAACTCCATGGAGCTGAAAAAAATTACTACTCAATGAAAAATGTGTCAAGGAGAAATTAAAGACTTTCTAGAATTGAATGAAAATGAATAAACAACATATACAAACTTATCAGACACAATGAAATAGTTCTATGAGACAAGCCATATCATTAAGTGCCTACATAAGAAAATATTAGAGAGCTATAATAGTAACTTAAAAGTACTCCTGAACACTCTAGATTCTAGATTATATAACAAAAAGAAGACATCACACTCAAAATGAGACTGTGAGAAATAATTAAACTCATGGCTGAAATTAATAAAATAGAAAACAACAACAAAACAATGCAAAGAATCAATGAAATCAAAAGTTGTTTCTCTGAGAAAATCAATAAGATTAACAAACCCTTGGCCAGATTAACTAAAAGGTGGATAAAGAATATTCAAATTGACAAAATTAGAAATGAAAAGAGCAACTTACAGCATATACCAAAGCCATCGAGATAATCATAAACACATACTTATACAAAATCAAACTCAACATAATTAGATTATCTAAAAGAAATGGATACTTTCCTCAATATACCCCACTTTCCAAAGTTGAATCAAGGACAGATAAGCAATTTCAACAGACTTATAACCCCTAACAAAATAGAAGCAGTAACTAAATGTCTCCCAATCAAATAAAGCCCAAGATTAGATGGTATTAACTCAGAATTCTAACAGACTTTGAAAGAAGGATTAATATTAAATACTCCTTAAATTGTTCCACAAAATATAAACAGAAGAAACATTGCTCAATTCATTTTATGAGGCAAGAGTTACATTGATACCCAAACTAAATACAGACACAAAAAGAAAATGAAATACAAACCTATTTCTCTTATGAACATACATGTAAAAATTCTTGATGAAATACTTGTAAACTGCATCTAAGAACATAAAAAAAAAATTGGTCAGCAGAATAAAGTAGGCTTTATACCAGAGAGGTAAGATGTTTCAACATATGTAAATTGATAAATGTAATTCACCTTAATATCAAACGGAAAGACAAAAACCACATGATCATCTCATTAGAGGCAGCAAAGGTCTTTGCCAAAAATCTGACCCTCCTTTCAGGTAAAAATCTTGGAGAGATTAGAGATACAAGGAGCATACCTCAGTAGAATAAAGGCAGTTTAGAGCAAGCCCATAGCTAACACTAACTTAAATGGAAAGAAACTCAAACAATTCAACTAAAATCAAGAAGAAGACAAGATTGACCACTCTCTCCATACATATTTAAAATAGTGCTTGACATCTTAGCAAGACAAATAAAACAACTGAAAGAGGTTAAGGGATGCAAACTGGAAAGGAAGAAGTCATTGTACCATTATATTCAGATTATATGATATTATATATAAGTGACCCTCAAGAGTCCACAAGAGAACTCATGCAGTTGATATTTTCAGCATAGTAGCTGAATGCAAAACTAACTCACAAAAATCAGTAGTCCTCCTACGTACAAATGATAAATGAACTGAGAAAGAAATTAGGAAAGCAGCACTTTCTCCAGTAATTTCACATAAAGTAAACTATCCTCTGGTAACTGTGCAAAGGAAAGACTTGTATGATAAAAAATTTAGGATATCAAAAAAAGAAATTGAAGAAGATAGCAGAAGATGGAAATATCTGTCCTTGTGGATCAGTATAAATGGCCATCCTACCAAAAGCAATCTGTAGATTCAATGCAATTCCCATCAAATTTTCAACACAATTCTTCACAGATCTTTAAAGGACAATTTTTGGGTTCATTGGAAACACACACACACACACACACACACACACACACACACACACACACGATAGCTAAAACAATCTGGAAAAATGAAACCACTGCCAGGGTATCACTATTCCCAATTTCAAGTTCTACTACAGCACTATGGATTTACAAACAGTATGGCACCAGCACAAAAACCAGACATGTTGGTGAATTTAATTGAATTGAAGACCCAGATATAAATTCACACACCTGTACACTCTTGATTTTTATAAAGAAACCATATACATACTGGGAAAAAAACAATATATTTAACCAATGGTGCTGGCTAAACGGGATAGATTCATATAGAAGAATCCAATAGATCCATACTTATTACCCTGTGCAAGACACAACTACAAATGAATCAAAGACCACAACATAAAACCAGATACACTGAACCTGGTAGAAGTAAAAGTGGTGAATAGCCTTGAACTCATTGGCACAGGAAAAGACTTTTTCAACAGAACACAGATAGTACAGGCATTAAGGTCAACAGTTGATAAGTGGGACCTCATGGAACAGAATGATTCTGACCAGTAAAGGATACCACCATTTGGACAAAGTGGCAGCCTATAGAAAAAGAAAAGAATTTTTTTTATCCAACTACATATATGATAGAGGGTTAATATCTAAAATATATAAAGAACTAAAAAAAACTAGATATCAAGAAAACAAATAACCTACTTAAAAATGGAAATTTAAGTCCAAATAGAATTCTCAAAAGAGGAATCTCAAATGACTGAGAAACACTTAAGGAAATGTTAAATATCATTAGCCATCAGGGAAATGCAAATCAAAATGACTTTGACATTTTAACTTGCACCCATCAGAATTGCTGTGATCAATAAAAATAATTGATAGTCTATGTTAACAAATATGTGGAGTAAGAGGAACACTCATCCATTACTGATGTGAGTGAAAACTTGTAGAGTAACTATGGAAATCATTATGGCAATTGCTCAGAAAGTTGAAGATCAATCTACCTCAAGATGCAGCTCTACCACCATTCTTAGGCATAAATCCAAAGGATGCTTCATCCTGCCACAAAGACACTTGCTCAACCATCCATGTTTCTTGAAGGTTTATTCATAACAGACAGAAATTAGAAACAGCATACATGTCCTTCAACAAAATAATGGAAAATGTGCTACATTTAAAAAATGTAGCATTAATCATCCAATTTAAAAAATGAAATCATGAACTTCTCAGGTAAATAGATAGAACTAAAAAAAAAATTATTTTAAGTGAGGTGACCCAGACCCAGGAAGACAATTATGGTAGGAATTTGTTTATACTTGGATGTCAGCTGCTATGTCGATAATAACTGAGCTATAATCACTAGAACCACAAAGGGTAGGTACAGAGTAAGGAACTATAGGGGATGGATATATCTATTTAGGAAAGGGAAATAGAATAGGTAGTTATAGATGGATGTGAAGACTGGAACGGGAAGACCAAGTATGAGGGGAGAAGGGAGAGAAGGATAAGGGAGGAAATACAAGGGGAGATAGATAAAATTAAAGGCCATTTAAGGGGTAATATGGAAATCTACTTCATATAAATATATATATATATATCATAGTTTATATAAATACTAAAAGTTTACTAAAATATATACCTATAGGATGGCAATGTAATCTAAATGAAATCACCAAATACTGTCGGAGACAGAGCCCCAACTGTCAATCTTTTGTCACCAAACAAAACTTCCAGTACTAGGATTGGGTAATATCAATTGAGTTTTTGTCCAAAAGAGGACCATGGGCCTTCCTAAGCAAACCAGACTGTTGCTAAGGCTATAGGTTACTCTCCACAAACTTATAGCAAGTGTCCATTGATGAACACAACACCTACACAGCACACTGAACAAAGAGACATTGAGCTGATGTTTACATAGTGCCTTCACCCCTATGGACTATTGAGTTAGCATTTGGTACAAGAAGACACTCTGTGCACTACCAAAAAAGAAATAGAACCACCAAGCCAGACACAAACCCTTTAACCTAAAATGGTGTCCTGCTTGCAAGACGTAATAAGATAATAGTGGCACAAAACTGGTAGAGTAGCACCAATATCTGATCTGACTTAAAGCCTACTCCACGAAATGGAACCCATACCTGACACTGCTTGGGTAACCAAGAAACTGAAAGCAGATAACCCAGAGACCTGGGGTAAAACCAAACACTACTAGTCAAAAAAAAGAAAGAAAGAAGAAAGAGAAAGAAAAAGCATAGCAATAAAATGACTCCTGATAACATTCTGCTAAACTCTTAGTGCCTTACTTAGTCATCATCACAGGAGCTTCTTCTTGCATCAGATGGGAATACAGAGACCTAAGCCAGACATTATGCAGAGAGCGAAAGACTTCGAAACACTCAAATCTAAAAGGGATGTCTCCATCAAATCCCTCCCTTCTAACCTCAGAAAACCCTGTGAGAGGGGAGGAGGAGAAGGAGGAGGAGGAGGAGGAGGAGGAGGAAAGAGTGTGACAGACAGAGTGGATGAATGTCCCCAAGAAAACAAGGCAAGGCCTCTAAATCAGCATGAGCAAAGCTCATATGAACTCAGAGAGATTGAGGTAGCATGTGCATGGCCTGCAGTGGTCTGCACTAATTCCTCCACATATATTTTATGGCTTCCAGTTTAGTGTATTTACTCCTGAGTGGGTCTTTGTTTCTTGTGCCTTTTCTTGGGCTCTTTTCCTTCGGTTTATTTGTTTTTTTTTTTCCAATTCCAATGTGTTAGTTTTTGTTCATTCATATTATGTAATATTATATTAATATTCCATACTATACTATATTAAATATTCCTTAGAAGCTTTTTTTCTGACAGAAAGGTTATGTATCTGTATGGGAGCAGAATAGGGAGGAACAAGGAGGAGTAGAAGGAGGTGAAACTGTACTTAGGATATATTATATGAGAAAAAAATCTATTTTCAATTAAAGGAAAAAATGTAAGAAGAAAATATCAAATCAAAGAATTCAGTAGCATTGGAGTAAGACTTCAGTCCATGTGGGTTTGTGAGTGTGTGTTGAATACCTACATGGTGATATTTTACTTATTGATTGATTTTCTTATGAAAACCCATAACACATACACAGTATACAACCCCATTTGAAGATATGGCTGCCCCCTAATAGGAGTTCGTTGTTGGGCAGCCTACGCCATATTCTCTCTGAGCATGCTTTACTCCTGAGTCATTGGTTAGTAGGAGTTTGCCACCTGTTATTGAATTAGCATGTTACTTAGTTCTCCAATGTAGGGAGGGTGATGCATCAATGAAAAGGAAGGTGATGTCAAATTGACAAGCTCTCTCGATGGTATGGAGATGCCGTAATGCTATCTAGATTTACAATATGCTAAATTTTGTGAGTGTTGACATTGTCATTGTTTGCACCAAAAGCCAGAACTAAGTTTTTAAAAAGTACACACAAAAGCTATTTTTTTTTTTTTTGCAAACTTTCCACTTCAGACTGTTTATTGAAAATTCCTGGAAGCTACAAAGTGCCATCTGTTTCCTTATCAAATTTTATCCCCCACAAACACAGAAAAACACCATTGCTTTTTTTATTCAAGAGGTTGCTTAGGAACAATGTAGCTGTATTCTCAGGTCAGTTCCTATTGAGTCACCAATGATGGGCCAGACACAAGTACAAAAAGTTGCTTGGATTCTAGAAACTGAAGATCAACTTTCACTCCAGAAACACATCTCAGAATAAAATCCCTAAGGCAACATTCTATATACACACATTTTTTAAATGTTTATTTATTACTTCAAGTTACATCTCCATCACAGCCCTCTCCCTCCACCCCTCCCAGCCCCACCCTCCTACATTCTCACCCTTCCCCCAGAATGCATAATTCCTTTTTTTTCAGTCCAACAAATGGTTCTTTCTCTTATAACAATAAATACAGTACAAAACAACTGAAATACATAGGCCACAATTCTGAGAGTTATAGGGCTTAGCATACATTCTCAATGTCCAGTCCATATGTATTTGGTCCCTGACTTTAACATTTTACTATCTATCTCCATGAGTTTAAAGTTCTCCATCTAACTCAGCTTTCGTACTAACTTCCATCACAATTTTAAAAAGATCTTCTTAGATCCAGAACGCCCTCTTGATTCCTAAACAACTCAAAATTTAACTATGAGACTCTAGCTATCTATTCTTCAACCAGAAACCTGAGAGGGATAAATATATCAGATTATATAGGAAGTGCAGGGCATGCAGCTTCCAAAACTAAGAAATGACATACCCGTGGCTGCCTCAACAGTTCTCATTTTCTCTCCATACATTACAACATCAATCTTCAGCTGTTTGGCCCCGTTTCTCTGACAGACATTGATTGTAGAGCAGGAATTATGAAGGACTTACCTACCCTGTCTTGGCAGAGCTAGACTGTCGACTTACCTGCTTCCAAGTTTTGTCCTTTTTGGACAGCAGTCTGTCTACAGTTGAAGGAGGGTTTTTTGTTTTTGTTTTTGTTTTTGTTTTTTTTTTTGCCAAGAGATAGGCTTGCCACTAATTCAACCATCTCCCACTGGAGATTCTTCGATGCTCATCTTCTACTTGGAGTGGAATAGGGGATGCTGTCAGGAGCGGACATGTCTCATATCAAAAAAAATCTTAATTTAAGAAAACATCTTTGAATGCCATACTCTGCAGATCTCTTGGGGTTTATTTTGAATAATGCCTTTAGAATGGCCTGTCAATAGCTTTTTGACTTAATGAGGTGTTTTCCTGTTAGCTGGAAATTTTTTTTTTAAATATTTTATTTTTTTTTCTTCAAGTTACATCTCAGTAACAAACCCCTCCCTATTCCTTCCTATCCCGCCCTTCCACCCTCTTCCCCCCAGAAGTTTCCCCTTTCAGTCCGACAGATGGTTTCTTCTTTTATAACAGTAAGTATTATACAAAACAATAGATATAAATATGCCACATTTATGAGAGTAAATTGGCCCAGTATAACTTCCCAATGTCCAGTTTATACATATTTGGCCCCTGACTTTAACATTCTACTATCTAACCAACTCCATGAGTTTAAAGGTCTATATGTGACTCAACATTCATACCATCTTGCAACACACTTTTAAGAGTATCTTCTTAGATCTATAACACCCTCTTGATTCCTAAACAGTTCAAAATTTAACTGTGAGACTCTAGCTGTCTATTCTTCAACCACCTCAGAGACCTGAGAGGGATAAATATATTTGCTTATATAGGCAGTGCAGGGCCTGCAGCTTCCAAAACTAAGAAAGAACATACCAATGACTGCCTGGACAGTTCCCATTTTCTCTCCAAACATTCCAGCATCAATCTTCAGGCTTTGGGTCCTGCTTCTCTGACAGACATTTGTTGTAGAGCAGGGATTATGAAGGACTTACCTACCATGTCTTGGCAGAGTTAGGCTGTCGACTTCCCTGCTACCAAGTTTTGTCCTTTTTGGACAGCAGTCTGTCTGCAGTTGGTGCAAGGGGTTTTTTCATGCCAAGAGA
>CAJQZJ010032362.1:3872711-3897699 GCA_907164525.1 Lophiomys imhausi | reverse complement strand
CAGTAAGGAGCTGTTCAATTTCCATGTGTGTGTAGGCTTTCTGTTGATTCTTTTACTGTTGAAGACCACCTTTATTCTGTGGTGGTCTGATAAGATACAAGTTGTTATTTCAATTTTCTTGTATCTACTGAGACTATCTTTGTGACCAATTATGTGGTCGATTTTGGAGAAGGTTCCGTGGGGTGCTGAGAAAAAGGTGTATTCCTTTGTGTTTGGGTGAAATGTTCTGTAGATATCTGTTAGGTCCATTTGTTTCATGATCTCTGTTAGACTCAATATTTCTCTGTTTTTCTTCTGTCTTGATGATCTGTCCTTTGTTGTGAGTGGGGTGTTGAAGTCTCCCACTACTAATGTGTTGTGATCGACGTGCGCTTTAAGTTTTAGAAGTGTTTCTTTTATGAAAATAGGTGCCTTTGTATTTGGGGCATAGATGTTCAGTATTGAAATTTCCTCTTCATGAGTATTCCCTTTAATGAGTATATAGTGCCCTTCTTTGTCTTTCTTCATTAACTTCAGTTGGAAGTCTGTTTTGTTTGATATTAGGATGGCTACTCCAGCTTGCTTCCTGGGTCCATTTGCTTGGAAAACCTTTTCCCAGCCCTTTACTCTGAGGCAGTGTCTATCTTTTATAGTTAGATGTGTCTCTTGTATACAGCATAAGGAAGGGTCTTGCTTGTGGATCCACTCTGTAAACCTATGTCTTTTTATTGGGAAGTTGAGTCCATTGATGTTGATGGATATTAGTGACCTGGGGTTGTTATTTCCCATTAGTTTGGTATAGGCGGTGGTCCTGTTCCTCTTTTGGTTTAGTTGCTGATGGGTTTTCTATTCCCTTTGTTTTCTTGGGTGGAGTTTTCTTCTCTGGGTTGGGATTTTCCTTCTAGGATTTTCTGTAGGGCCGGGTTTGTGGGTAGATATTGTTTAAATTTGATTTTGTCATGGAATATCTTGTTTTCTCCATCTATGTTGATAGAGAGTTTTGCTGGGTAAAGTAGTCTGGCTGGGCATCTATGATCTCTTAGGACTTGTAGTATATCTGACCAGGCCCTTCTAGCTTTTAACGTTTCTGGGGAGAAGTCAGGTGTAATTCTTATGGGTCTGCCATTGAATGTGACTTGACCTTTTTCTCTTACAGCTTTTAATATTCTTTCTTTGTTATGTACATTTGGGGTTTCAATTATTATGTGGCGAGAGGAGTTTCTTTTCTGGTCTAATCTGTTTGGTGTTCTGTATGCCTCTTGGATTTTTATTGGCATCTCTTTTTTCAGGTTTGGGAAGTTTTCCTCTATGATTTTGTTGAAGATATTTCCTGGACCTTGGAGTCGGGAGTCCTCTCTTTCCTCTATACCTATAATTCTTAGGTTCCGTCTTTTCATTGAGTCCTTGATTTCTTGGATGTTGTGGGTGAGAGATTTTTTAGCCTTCTCATTTTCTTTGGATGTTGTACTGATTTCTTCCACTGAATCTTCCATGCCTGAGATCCTGTCTTCCATCTCTTGTATCCTATTGTTGATACTCACATCCGTAGTTCCTGTTCTCTTCCCTTGGTTCTCCACTTCCTCTTTTAACTCTGACTGTGTTTTCTTTATTGTTTCTATTTCTATTTTCATGTCTTGTATGGTTTTGTTCGTTTTGTATATTTCCTTCTCCAGCTTGCTTGTTTTTGTATGAAAATCTTTCATGGCTTTTTCCTTTTCCTGTTCAAGCTCTGTCACCTTGGCTTGGAGCTCTTTAATGGTGTTGTTCCTTGTTTTGATTTGTAGAATTGTGGCTTCTTTGAATTCCTTCATAGATTTAAGTTCTTCTTGCAGGGACTCTATCATTTTCCATAATGCAGAATTGTCAATGTTTTCATGTGTTTCTGTTGGTGTGTGGTCATTCGAATTCGATGAGCTAGGATGGTTCTGCTTTCTTGGAGTCATAATTCCTTGATTTCTATTTTTTTTTTTGACCTTTCGCCATTGGATGCATTTAGCTGTCTGTTTTCTGTGCTTGGAACCACAGTGGATGATTTGGTGCAGGGGACGAGTTACTTGGCTATCTGTCGTTGCTTACAGGGGGATTTCAAGGTCACTGTGGTTTTAATCGCCAGAGGCACTGTGATCTGGTGCAGCCTATTCCCAGGTTATGAGTAATGGACCAGGATTGTTTCACTGCTCCCAATTCAGACTTCCCTATGTTGCACTCTGAGTTATCAGCCTGTAATGGTTCAGATGGTATGGGCCTGTTTGCCCAGCCACAGATTCTGTGTGCTTTGTTTGTCGTCACGGATGCTGACAGGGTCTGGCTCCACACCTAATATGTCTGGATTTTCCAGGATACAGCTATGCTCCCAAATTCTGGTTTCTCTCTAGGCTTCTCGCCACAGGGCTGGACTCTGTGCCTGATTCCCTTCCTGTCTGCGCCGCCACGGGTCCCGTGGGTACCCCAAGCCCTGGATCCTCTGGCTGCCTGAGTGGCCCTTCGTCCCAGCAGCTCAGCTGTGGGTGCACAGATCCCTGGCCCCGCCCACGCCTGTCTCTCTCCCCAGATGACCTGCCGTGGACTCGTGGACTCGTGGACTCGGGGGGGATTTTGCCCTTCCAGCCGTGCTCCCTCCCTAGCTGCGCTACCGTAAGTGCGCGGGATTTGGCCCCTCCCGCCCTCCGCTTCACAAGCGGCTGCGGACCACCCGCTGAGCCCCCTGTTTGTTCCTTGCTAAGCCTTCCACTATCTCGCAAGGTTTTTTAAGTGGGTATAAGTTCAACCTGATGTGTGGGTAGCCCAATAGGACAGCGATCTATGGCCTAGTGGACCCTGATTCTGCCTGCTGTAAGTTGGGATCGATCTTACCAGGCGCCTCTCCTAATGGGAGTTCCCGAATCCCGGGTTTAGTGGCCTCCATGTCTGTGAGAGATGGGTGAGAGCCTTGCCCTGGGACTTTTAACAGTCCCTTGGGAGCTGTGAGTGTTCCGGGGGGGGGGGTCTAGCCCCTCCGGTTTTTGCACAGTGCCCAATAACTCTGTGTTTTTTATGGCTCTTTTTTCCCCGCGTTCAAAATGCGTCAGTGTAGGTCGCCGCCATCATGGCCCCGGAAATTTTTTTTAATAGCAGTTCACATTGCAGGTGACTACCGCAGTGTTAATCTTACAAAAGATGGAATTGCCCATGAAGAAGCCCCTCAAGAGGTGTTCCAAATATGGGCTTCTTCAGCTGAAAGTAGCCAGAACATATTTCATTTCACCAGGGGAGAGTCAAAATTCCAATTCTATTAGGCCCTGCAAATGAAGAGAGATGTGAACAAACAGGGCAGAGTGTCAGAATACACATTCTATTAAAAAAAGGTAGAGGAAACAGAAGAAATAAAAACAAGCAAAAAACACTGTGACTGTTATGGCTATACTTCACCAGGGAAAATTCAATTTGGAAGGGAAAGTGAATATAGTGGGGTTTTTGGGGGGTGGTCTAAGAAATGGTTGACCTGGTAATTACTTCCCACTGAAAATGGCCAAGAAAATCCCTGCAAGTTCACAAAGTAAGAAAAATTCATCTTCATGAATAATTTTTAAATAATGTTATGCTGGACCTATGCTGACATAAACACTATTCTGAATAGTTGACAGAAAGTTGAAGTATGAGTAATCAGCATGATATTTAATCTATTCTGAATAATGTGATCTGTTAGATTGCATGCTAAACAGTTGCACATATCTTGCTAACCAATCTTTTTTTTTTAAATATCAGTTGTCTACTTTCAGATTCATCATACCCAATACCCTTGGAAGTGCCCCCTTAAACTTATGTAACTTCTGAAATCCAAGTGCATATTCAATAATCTAGGCAGAATACTAAGTGCTTTGTGGAAGTCCCGTCTTCTTAACAGCTCCACAGCAAGATTATAATAATTTTCTCTTGCTAGCTAAAAAACTGACATTCTTTACCATAACAACTTCTTCAGTATTTGCTTGGCCACAAAATGGATGCACTCTCCACCAAAACACAGAACAGCCCTTTCATCAAGACACTTGGCAGTAAACATTTTGTGGCCTAGTTCCCTGTCACTTTTCATGTTCAGGAGTTTCAAAATCAGAAGTATAACCAGGTCAATCAAGGTGGAATACGGTTCAAGGTGGAGATACATCAACAAACTACACACATCCTATGAACATTCTGAAGTTGCCACTGCAATTTAAATTAGATTAGAGTCTATCAAGAATTAGACTCAAGAGTGACTAGATAAAAACAAACAAACAAGCAAACAAAAACTATGCCACTTGCATACTGAAGAGCAGGAAAAAGTGAAGCCTTGAAAGTCTAATGATAACATCTGAACATATTACACTAGTTTGTATTTGTTATCAGCATGTTGAGTTTTTATCTCAGGGTTGCTTATGGGATAGGGTCTCAGCATATGATGTTGAAAACACAAGCTAGGAAGTAATTAACTTTTATATTCCAATGGTATTTAAGCCATACCACTAATTAAGTAACTAATATAATTGCATTTTTCTGATTACCTCTTTATCTGCTACAGACATGCACAAGTGGCAGAGAGGAGCCCCTTCTTCAGTTGTATGCACTGCTGTTTGGCATGCCAACATTTGAGGGATGTTTTAATTATCTGAGTTGGCCAAGAAACAAAGTATGTTTTGCTTTCCCAAAAGAACACTAAACAAGAGACATGGAAGAGAACCACCCTGTAGCTTCCTTTAGACCATCAAACTTCATGGCATGTTTGTGGAGGTCAGAGGACAATCTAGAGTGTCTGTTTTTGTTTTTCATATTGTCTGAGACAGTCTTTTCTTTGTATTTTGGCCCATGAACTTGTGGAAATCTTCCTACCTCCACCTCTTCTATTGCCACAACACTGTGATTACAGATGCACTCTACTGCAGCAGCTTCACATGGCTTTGGGGACTCTCACATTTGTGTGGCAAGCAATTCACCTACTGAGCCATCTTCCTGTTCATTTTATTATTATTATTTGATGTGAATTTTCTTAAGGAAATACTTTTAGTACATTTTAGCCTAGTAAGCTAGTGTCCCAGCCAATTGATAAAAAGTAAAGGAAATAATCTACGCCTGCCCTTTCTTGTAGCTTTCTATACTTACCCCACCTGAGAATGAAGGAACAGACCATTGGCATAGCTCCTAGTCTATGAAGACATGGTCACCTAAAGACATAATAATCACAGGGTTAGCTACAGAACACTATGGGTCCCACTCATCACTACCCTACTACGTTCTTATTTACCTCTGATCCATTTAGTTAGTATGTTGCAGCCACCTTTCAACATGGACAAAAGGGTAATGTATACTAAAATGCAGAACAGTCAATCTGGAGATACTGAATAAGCAATGGGCTCAGAAGCAGAAGTAGCAAGAATGCTGAAATCATGAAGTTTTAAAAGACTGATAGGGTAACAGCATTAAGAGAAAAGTAGAAGTCATGCAAGAATTAATGGAAAATATAACCAGAGAGATAGAGAAATTCTAAGAAAGAATGTCAATGGAAAAGCTGAGATAAAGAAGAAAGGAATGAACATGTAATAGTGATGTAAAAATGGGAAAAAAATGTCTTAATTGAGTTCACAAAAGGTGGCATAAAGCAGAGGAAAGGTTCTTTAAGCCTGAGCATATGACAAAGTTTTTCCAAACCTGAAAAGCAAACAAAACACAAATAAAGGAGCATCCAACAACCACAGGGGCATTCAAAAGTAACACCCCCCAAAAATGTGTTTAAAATAATAATAACCAAGTATAGTTTTTCATATTAATATTAATGTACAACAAAAAAAACAAATCCCAAAACCTTAGAGAATATCATGGGAGATAAACATAGAAAACAAGTCATCAACAGTCATATATATAAGAGTATCAAATTCAAATATTTGCTTTAAAATTTCTGATAGAAACAGAAGTAGGAGTGTTTCCTATAAAGAAACAAATTTTGTGTTGGAAAGATGACCCAGTCATTAAGAACACTGGGTGCTTTTTGAGAGAACCCACGTTCAAGTCCTAGGAACCATATGGCAGGTCTCAACCATCGGTAAATACAGCCCAAGGTGATCCAATGCCCTATGGCCTCAGCAGGCCTCAGACATGCACAGGGTGTGTACACATGCACACAGGCAAAACACCTATTTTTTGTGTACAAAATACAAACAAATAAACAAACAAACAAACAAAGATATGAAACTCTCCTTCTTCTTAAAAGCAATACAAGAAAAAATGAGAGTAGAATGGAATATGTATTGATATAAAAAGAACCTCATTGTGAAGGGGGTTGTCTTTGTGATCACCAAGGCTGACAGAGTAATGATCTGATAGATATGAGGCAAAAATAATACTAATTTAGCTGGTGTTGGTTTAAACTTTGAAAAATCTGATGCTGGGTAGTTTAATTTAGACATAGTTAATCACAGCACAATTTGGAAAAAAGTTTCCTGGTGATAATTAACTTAATGTTATGTGTCCAATAAAGCTTAAGGCACAGCTACATAGAAACTCTTTGTAAAGTACATGTAACATCTTCCATAAAGATGGGTTCTGTAGATTGACTATACATGACATCTTAAGGCTCTAGGGGAGGATATTGTGTGGTCTGGGTCATACAGATAGTGCAAAGGTCACCAGGCTGTAAATCACTTCTGCTCCCAGCATTCTAGGTAGAAAAGTTATGAAGAGACATCCCTGTGTGTTTAACATTTTGGTTTCCCAAGTGCTTATCTGTGACGTAAAAACTTCTGTGCCCTCTACAGAACCTCACCAACCTACATTTATATACTGCTCAAAATTCTTCTAACATTAAAGAAAAATATTTCCTTAGACAAACATCAAAGGAATTTTTGCCTGCATAAGTGTCTTTGAGAAATGCTAAAACAAGTTCTTTAATGAGAGAAAAAAATACATAGGTAAGAAATTCAGGTCTAATTTTTTTATTTGAAATCTTCATTAACTCAGATTAGAATGACAAAATATGTACCTAAAAACATTAATGTTGAAACTTATACACAAAATTGAATTGAGGCTTTCTTGCAACTTGTGACTTGAATTTTGGCTTTTAAGTGAATGGGCAGAGGAAGGATGAGATAGATATGAGAAAAACATGAAAGCAATGAGAAAAGAAGAGATGGAATAATGAGGATATCAAAACCATGAATTTCAGAAAGTTCAGAATACAAAAATAGGAACCAAGAACAGAACATAGAAAACAGTAATGACATGCTAGGTATTGTACCAAATGTACCAGTAACTACTTTAACCTTCAAAGATCTAAACACATTCTTTTAAGAAACAGAACAAAACCCTTATGAGGTTTGTCCACTACAAGCACAAAAATAGATCGAAAATTGATAGCAAGAGTAAGAATATAGAGAAAGTTATACCAAGCTAACAATTATAAAAGGAGGTGGTTATATTAATATCCAAGGGCATATCAACACCAAAGTTATTAGGCATGAAGATGATTATGACACAATGACCACATGGCTTCTTTAAGAAGTCATAACAATCTTAATATGTTGAATTCCCCACCCAAGAGTTACATTTTATGAAACCAAACTAATTTAAGTGAAAAGAGTAAATGAATCTACCATTACTGTTGAACAATGTAACACATTTCTATCAAAAGTCTATACAACAGATGGAAAATCAAAAAGACATGCTTGAATGCTGTAACATCAATGATAGGCTGGGTATAACTTACATGATAAAGCATCTTCATTCAACTGTACAGAATATATGTTCTTCTCAATTGGTATATTCATAACTAACCACATTATGTGCATTTGATCTATCATTAGAAAACTATTGTTTGTGTCTTCTGTTTGAGAGTACTCTTATTCATGTATGTGGAGTTGCATATATGTGAGAGTGCATATATGTGTGAGTGTAGGCATGAAGGCATACAATGACACTGGGTATCTTCCTTAATTGTTATCAATTTTACCTATTAAAGCAGTATCCTTTACCTGAGCCCAGAGCTTGCTAATTACCCTAGTCTAGCTATGCAGTATGCTCTGAAGTAAAACTGCAATTTAATTACCAATTGTATTTATTAATTAATAAGTATAAACTGTAAGATTAGGCCAGAGGAGCAGCCGGCAGCCTGGCAAGATATCGGCCTGTGGCCTGGCCTGCCTTAACTGGTGACCTGACTTGTCCTGAGGAAAAACCCCTGGACCAAGGCTGGTCTTCACCACCTGCAACCTAAACTCTGTTAACTAATATCCTCATTAATAATGATGAATTATTATATTAGGCCAGTAGAATTGCTGGCAACTTGGCGGGAGATTTGCTGGGGTTCAGCTAGAGGCCAATGGCCCTGGATTGTTTGGACTCACAGCCTATAAGTTGCCAAGGTCCTTTACCCAATAATTAAACACACCAAGATGTTTTAATGTTTCAACACTTAACCCTTAGCTGGGCAGACTCTGAATTAACTAATCTAAATTAACCCAGTCCACCTAATCCCAAACTGCCATGTGACCTGTTATTACCTTCCAGAGTTCTCAAACATGTCTATCTGTTTTCCATGTATCCTGGAAAGAGAGATTCCTCTGTGTAAAATGCAGGGTTCTTGTTTCTGTCTCAGGAAGTCCAACCTTTCTATACTCTTTCTGCCCAACTAATTGGATATCAGCAACTTTTATTAAGCAATCAAAAGAATGTCTCAGAAGAGGCAGTAACCAGATCTCAGCATAGCAATCAGCCTATCAGAAGCAATGTATTAGACCTTCCCCAACACTGAGGATTCTCAGATATGAATACAGGCAGGTCACAATGCTGTCTGGTATGTACATAAGAGATATGAATACAGACAAATCGCAATACTGTCTGGAATGAACATAAGTCCTAGGGATACAGGCTCCCCTCTTCATGCTTGTGCAGCAAATGGTTTGCTCACTGAGCCATCTCCCAGGCTTTATTTATTTATTTATTTATTTTTTTAAATACTTTATTTTTTTTTCTTCAAGTTACATCTCAGTCACAAACCCTCCCTATTCCCCCTTCCTATCCTGCCCTTCCACCCTCTTCCCCCCAGAAGTTTCCCCTTTCAGTCCAACAGATGGTTCCTTCTCTTATAACAGTGAATACTATACAAAACAACAGATATAAATATGCCACATTTATGAGAGTTAAATGGCCCAGTATACCTTCCCAATGTCCAGTTTATACATATTTGGCTCCTGACTTTAACATTCTACTATCTAACCATCTCCATGAGTTTAAAGGTCTATATCTGATTCAACATTCATACTAACTTGCAACACACTTTTAAGAGTATCAGGTATCTGAGGTGGTTGAAGAATAGACAGCTAGAGTCTCATAGTTAAATTTTGAGTTGTTTAGGAATCAAGAGGGTGTTATAGATCTAAGAAGATACTCTGCAGATCTCTTGGGGTTTTTGAAGATGCCCTGTCCATCTCTTGTATTTAGATAAGCAAATGTTGCTTGTCTCTTAGCAACTTGATTACTGGGTAGTTTAGAGAATATCTGTGATAGACTGTCATAGTAGCTAACAAAGTGACATGTTTGCATGACTAGGAGTTTGTTTTACTTAACTATCCTAGACAGTTTTAGACGGTTGGTATCAAGAGGCCAGAGCTTCACATTTTATTTTTAAGTATCTCTAGGTATGATACCATTAGGAAGCGTTACCTTTAATTTTGTATCAATATACAAAGATCTATTCAATTTTGGTTAAATATACTCTTAATTATGTATCAATCTCCCAGGCTTTTAAGAAGAGAGATTATATAATGTCTTCTATTAGAACACAATGACATTAACTTAAAAGCCAGGAGCAGATACTTACACTTATCTGAGAGAATTCCAAAGCTCTAAGTCATTAACAACACATTTCTATATTACACAGAGGTAAAAATAAAAATAGTAAAATAAATTCATTTCAAGAATATGTTAAGCTGAGTTAAAATAAAAATATTGTAACAGAAAATTTTTATTTAAAACACTTAAACTTATTAGTTCTTAACAAACATCCATAAAACACCTATATCCTATAACCTAATACCTAAAACCTATCTAAGAATTTAAACCTATTTTAATTTTCTTAATAGGAAATTTTTAATTTTTAGTGTAGGTCCATACAAGATAACTTGGTTTTATGGCAATCCCAGCAGGCAGTCCCTTTCAAACTTAGTATCCATTGGGTCTAATTTTGCCAGTTCATATGACCAGGGTTTTTTTTGTTGTTGTTGTTGTTGTTTTGGTTTTGTTTGTTTGTGGTTTTTTTTTTTTGAACTGCTAGATTGTGTCCAGCTTATAAAGTTTATTCTGTTCCAACTGCTAGCTTGAGCTTGGGCTTTTTCCATCAGTGGAGACTTGTTCTATACTTGCCTCAGCCGGTGTAGGCTTCATGACCTAAATCTTCTGCAAGTGGCTTGCAAACTCCACCCTCCGTTGCTGCCAGCCTTAATAGGCTGAATTATGGCAAAGGGTCTTTCTCAGGCTAACTTGCACTGAAAAGTCTTTTTCACTTGAACTCCACCATTTGGTGTATGATCACTGTGGCCTGATGGCTTGAATATGCCATACCTTGCTGTGCACTTCTCCAGCATGTCTTCTCAGCTCATGAGGGCAAGGGGAAGAAAGAGGCTGCACTGAGCTCTCTGGTTTATATGTTGCATCATCTTATGATCCTTGGTGATCTCAAGGGCCCACAAGGTCTCTGGCAATGTCCAGTAGTCCTGTGGCTTTTTGCGGCAACAGACATCATCTGCATGGCTTGCGCTGTTCCTTAGCCATGCCCCTTCAACAGGGCAATTCAAGTTTCTCCCAGAACTATGGCCTTTGGGCTCTGTCCATCTCAGAAAGTTCAAGGGATGCCAAACTTTCATTATGAGCTGCCAGATGCTAATCTGAGCTGCATATTAATTCACAAAAGAGGCCTAACTAACTTCTACCACAAAATATACCTTCCAAAATTTGTACAAATCAGCAAAAGTAATTTTAGAGTGAAATTTATAGCACAAAATGTATAGAGAAAATAAATGTAAAGAGAAGAAAACTAATTTTAAAGTAATCAGGTGAAAATAAATAGATGGTGAAAGAAATGTATGAAATTGAAATTAGTAATAATCTAAATAACTCAATTAACACATAAACAAACTCAACAAATAAGGCCAATTGAACCAACTGTGTTTATTGCAAATATTAATGTAACTGATAAACTTTTAGATGCCTAACAAAAAAAGGACACATGAAAGAGAGACATCAGTACTAATATGAATGTTATTACAAAGAGAAAAATGAATGTTAGAACAATTTTATGGCCATATTTGATAACTTAGATGACATGAACTCATTCTTTAAAAACCCACAATGTATCAAAGCTTACCCAAGATTCAGTGGATAATTTTCATAGGCTTATTTCTAGTAATGAAGTTTAGAGCTAGTTTGGAGGTTCTAGCAGGAGAACACAACTGTTCATATACTCTTGTCTGAAGACAGTCCTCCTCTATTTGGGGAAGGCCATCCTCTTAGACCAAGTGTACAGATTTGGAAGAGATGTTCATGGAGGTGTAAGGGAGAAAGGAGACAACAGTGTACCCAGCCAGATCAGCTGAATTGCAATCCAGCTATACCATTCTAGGCATATATCCAAGATTGGTTGATATCACTGGGAGGCCTGCTCTTTTCTGAAAAGAAATGGAAGAGCAATGGATATGGGGAAGATGGAGGTAAGGAGGGTTGGTAGAAGGGAAAGGAAGGGAGGCTGCATTTAGGATGTATTGTTTGAGAAAATAATAAATAAAATTAAAGGAAGAAATTTATGCAATAATGGATAATGTTCTAAGTTGAAAGAAACAATTCCATATAGGTTAACTATAAAATACAATTCTGAAAAACATTTAAGAAAGAAACAATACAAACTACTTACAACATACACAATTATTTTTAAAGGATATAGGGAAAGTTATGGAGACAATACAAAGATCCCTCATTTCAAGTCCAGTGTTAGGAAAAGAGAACTTAGAAGCTAACTTCAGAGTATTTTCAGGAAGGTAGAACTGTTCTATGTGGTACTATAATTGTGCATGTGTGCATTGCATGTCTGTCTAGAACATCAAAAACAATGAAACATCATCAAAAGTCCAAACATCACAGTGTTCCTTTGTAGGATCACTGACTCTAATCACTGTGCAATTGTGGTATGAGGTATTATAGGGAGGGTACGAGATTATGTGAGGGCACAGGGAATAAATGAGCACCGAATACTATGTGCTTCTGTTTAATATTGCAGTGAATCTGAAAAATCTATAAAATAAAATGTGGATTCCAATTATATTATATTTTAACATAAACAAGACTCCCTCCAGAAAAGCAGCTATTGTGTCCTCCTAAACAAGAAATTGAAACCTGAAGCTAGAGAAAAGGAATGAAGGGAGACTATGATACAATCCACAGGATGCTTAACAAGAGTTTGGGGCACACATTTACCCACATTCTGCAGTCTCACATTTAAGTAGAGACTCAAACAGCTGTTTTGTGTCATTTGATACTAATGTCTCTTCAATACATGGGAGAATTTTGAAGACTAACCAGATTCAGAATTAGTCATAAGATGTGCAGCTCTTATTGAATGAAGGGACTAACTACATTATTTCTAATGAAGAGAATATTAGATGAAACAAAAATTTAAAATTCTTAAAATGCATTAATTAGCACAAAAAGTAACTGTAAATCTGCTAGATAAGAAACAGTCCTCACAAGGACTCTCTACAGTATAGGGGTGCTACCATGTAGGCCCCCAGTGCAAGAGGAAGCTCTTAGCCCTCATATGACTATTGAACGGAGAGGGGCTGATGTGTAGGGACACTCTACATCTACATCGGAGGAGTGGGATGGGTTGGAGAGGGAGGAGAGGGTGGAAGGGTAGAACCGGAAGAGGTGGAAAGAGGACACTGTGATGGAGATGTAACTTGAAGTAATTAATAAACATTAAAAACAAAGAAATTAAAACGTTCTTCTCAGATCATAGGGGAAAATATGTCACCTTAAACCTTCACAGTGAGTAGAGGAGGATATCAACTTTTTCAATGAACTGAAGAGTGTATAAGTGTGCTGTTATGGCTAATCTTCATTGTCAACTTGATTGCATCTTGAATCAATTAAAATCCAAGCTATTGGACACTACCATGAGGTATTTTCTTTTTCTTTCTTTCTTTCTTTCTTTCTTTCTTTCTTTCTTTCTGTTTATTACTTCAAGTTATAACTCCATCACAGTGCCCTCTCTCTACCCTTCCAGGTTCCACCCTCCCACCCTCTCCCCCCTCTCTCACCTATCCTACTCCTCCTCCAGTGTGGGATGTCCTTACATGTCAGTCCCCCCTCCCACAGTTCAGCTGTCATATGAGGACTAAGAGAGATTTTTTTAATCAGATTACGTGAAGCAGTCTACACTGTATCTGGGCCATACCTTCTGGTGGAAGCCCATATAAAAGACATGGAAGAAGGCAATTTTGTTTTTTTGGCTTGTTGCTTTTACTCTTTCTGGTAATTCATCTCTCCTATTGACATTGGTATTAAATCCTTCTATAGACTTCCAATTTAGACCGAAGGCCACACTGAAACTGCTAAGACATCCAGCCTTGTGGAATTAACAACTATCAAATTCTTAGTGACCTTTCCATCATGAGACAGCCATTATTTGATGATCAAGACCACATCCTCTAAGCATCCTATCAGCTCTTTTCCTCAAGAGGGATTCTCCATTTCCTTCACCTGATAGTTGGGACCCCTTTGGTGGTCGAACAACTCTTTCATGTTGGTCACCTAACACCATCAGAAAACACAGATATTCATCCTATGATTCATAAAAGTAGCAAAATAACAGTTTTAAAGCAGAAACAAAAATAGTTTTATGGTTGGGGGTTCACCACAAGATGGGGAACTGTATTAAAGGGCTTCAGTGGCAGGAAGGCTGAGAAGCACTGCTGTAGAGAACCCTCACATAAGCAATTCTACCATTCTGTTCTTCTGGGAGAACTTGTGATGACCTAGACAGTCTGAAACACTTTCTTCTAGACTAGAGTTAACCATTGAGACCCAAGTCTATTTACTTCTTAAAAGAACTTACTTCTGGCTAAAGCTGAAAGTGAGGCAGTCTTACTGTTGAGGACAAAGTATTCTATAATTTCTTTTCATTTTTCTATTTTGTGGCTATGGAAATAAGCTCAGGTGGGTCTCTGGTTCTGCCAGAATCCTATGCCACAGGGGTTTCACTATATCAGCACACCACCTGGTCCTTTCCTTGGAGGAAACAGGGGGGAATCAACAGGTGGATGAAGTATGCATGAATATTGGCTGCTGAAGACATTCGGAAAAATGTGAACTTGAAACTGACAGTGATTTAAGCTCTTTATAACTAAGGAGAACTGGGAAGATGACAGCAAACATGAAAGTGCTTACTGTAGTCTTTATTGCTTTATTGGAACTGATACCACCTCATAAGCATGCACACAAACAATCACACATCCAAGAAAGGTTTGAAAGTTTTGATGTGACATTGAGAACTTTACAGATTTCAAGGTTCCAGATTTGTTGCTAAGCTGTCATATCTGTTCCTTGTTTGTTTTGTTTTTTCTTTCTTTCTTTTTTGTGTGACAACAGTTTTGCCGAAGGCCTGTGATTTAAAAATGAAATAAAAAGTATTTGTTGACTGGGATCCTACACACACCAGCAAATACAAACAGGGCAACAAAAGCTTGTGTCCTGTAGTAAAAGTTCAAGTTACATCAAAGCTAACTAATTAATATGGCTCTGATGTTTATACCAGGGGCTGAGTAAAGGTGGATTTCTTGACATTGCTAAGAATTCAAGTCACTAAGTGAGAGACTAGAGGAGAAGGACAAGGTAGGGTTTTCATCGATTCCTAAATCAAACTTAGGAGGATATATTTAGAGGATGAGTACCAAATTCATCTAGTATTTCTTGGTAAAGCAGTGTTGTAACCCAGAAATAATACAAGAGAGAGCCAAATGGGGAACTCTGAAAAGCAGCAAAAAGAAAAAGAAAAGAAAAGAAACACTTTTTTTTTTATTCTAGAAAATAAGAAAAACCACAGCAACATAACATCTAAAATTTCCCTTCCAACAGAAGAAAACAAAAAATGTCATGAAATGGACAAAATGATTGAATACAGAACAAAATATTTTCACCAACTTCATGTCTGACAGAGGGCTGATATCCAAAAATATATAAAGAACTCAATAAACTAGACATAAACAAAGAAAATAATACAATTAAAAATGGAATACAGATCTAAACAGAGAATTCCAAGCAGAAGAATCTCTAATGGCCAAGAAACACTTAAAGAAATGCTCAATGTTGTTAGTCATCAGAGAAAAACTATTCCACTTCTGGGTATATACCCAAAAGACACTTCAACAGATCACAAGGACACTTGTTCAAATATATTCATAGCAGCTTTATTTTTAATAGCCAGAAACTGAAAATAACCTAGATGCCCCTCAACCAAAGAATGGATAAAGAAAATGTGGTACATTTACACAATGGAACGAACATTGTTCAGCTATTAAAAACAATGACCTCATGAAATTTGCAGGCAAAAGGATGGAACTAGAAAAGATCATCTTGTGTAACACAGGAAGATCTTTTGATGAGGTAAAATTAGGTAATCCAGTCTTAGAGAGATAAGCGTGGTATGTATTCAGTCATAAGTAGATATTAGTCATAAAGTAGAGGATAACTATGCTACAAACCACAGACCCAAAGAAGCTACTTAACAAGAAGGCCCAAAGGTAAGATGCATGAATCTCACCGAGAAAGTTAAATACACTAGACATCAGGGTTAAATGGGGGAGGGGGGTTGAGTAAGGAAGGGGGTATAGGAACAGGAGAGAGGAGGTAGGGAGAGGATGGAGGGAGAGAGTACTGGAAAGATACAACTGAATGGGGGAGCATCTCTGGGGTGAGCTAGAAACCTGGGACAATGGAAACTCCCAGGAATCTATGAGATTGACTCTAGCTAAAACTCCTAGAAATGGGGGATATGGAACCTGAAACAAACATCTCCTGTAACCAGTCAAGACTTTCAATGAGGGATTGGTACATCAAAGCAGTCACAAAATCTTAGACTCACAATTTGTCCTGCCTATAAGATGTGCAGGAGTAAAAGATGGAGAATAATTTGAGGGAAAGGATAATCAATGACTGGCCCACCTTGAGACCCAGCCCATGAGAGGGAGCCCACCCTGATACTATTGATGATATTCTGTTATACTTCTAGACAGTAGTCTAGCATAATTGTCAAAAGAGAGGTTTTACCCAGCAGCTGATGGAAACGGATGCAGGGACCCACAGTCAAGCATTAAGTGAAGCTATGGAATCCTGTGGAAAGGGGGAAGGAAAGATTGAAAGAGCAAGAAAGATCAAGGACATCACAAGAAAACTCACAGAATCAAGTAACCTGAGCCCCTGTAGGGGCTCATAGAGACTGAACTGGCAACCAGGGAGCATGAATGGGATGGACCTAGGCACTCTGCATATAGGCAACAGATGTGAAGCTGGGTCTTCATGTGAGATCCCTAACAACAGAAGCATGGGTTATCTCTGACTCTTCTACCTGACTCTGGATCCCTTTCTCCTAACTTGGCTGCCTTGTCTTGCTTCAATAGAAGAAGATGCTCCTAGTTTTACTGCAATTTGATATAGCAAGGATTGTTGATATACATTGGACCAGCTCTCCTTTTCTGAGAAGGGGAGGTGGGGTATATGGAGAGAGGTGAGGTAAGAGAGAGGGACTGGGAGGAGAGGATGCAAAGTAAATAAATAATTTAATAACAAAAAAGAAAAAAATAGTGATTTGATCAAATTATAATGTGTTCATAACATGCATGGATTAGTAAATAAAAGTATTATTGAAATAAAGAATTGATATATACATGAGCCTAGACAGATGTCCAAGAACTGTGTTCAAAAAGAAAATCGAAGTTTAGAAGTTTGTGTACCAGTTTGATCATTATATGCATATATGAATAAAAACAAAAATGTTGTTTTAAAGGTTACATTCAACATGATTAGATATAAACAACATTCTTTCTTTTAATGTCACTTTGTTCTTCTAATTTTTTTCAACATTTATTTATTTATTCAAGTTAAATGTTGATCACAGACCCTCCCTCCACCCCTCGCAGTCCCATCCTTCCACTCTCTTTCCTCTCTCCCTCCTATCCTTCTCCTTGGGTAAGGGGAGGCCCCATATATCTACCCCCCTCACTTCATCAGTCACATGAGAGGGCTAAGAGCTGCCTCTTGCTCTGCAGGCCAACATGGCAGCCCAGCTAGGGTAAGGTGTCATTCTTAAGATTAAAATCTTTACAAATATGGAGGTCATGTTTCTGGTTGCTGTTGCTTAGGAATGGGACTGCAGACATGAGGTGCCTGGGCAGTTATTAATGTTTATCTAAAAAAAATCTTTGTGGTGATCCAACTGCTCTATTGCTTGATTATGGTGATGGATACAGTAATGTGCATATGTGAGCCAAAATGCACATACAAAGAAAAGAAGTGAAAGCTAGAGAAATTCTGATCAGCATTCATGAAGTCTAACAATGACAACATGGCTTGGGATATTATAGTATAATTTTTCCATGGATCACCTTTCAATAGAAAGGAGTAAATGTTACATTAGACTACTTTGTATAATTCTTATAAATGCATCTATATTTATTAATTTCCAATTAAACATAAATCTCTTATTAAGATTAGAAACTTTAAATGGATAACATTTCATAAGCCTAACAGACAAGGCCATGTTTCTGAAGACCTCTCTTAATACATGGCACAGCTCTATAAACAATTTTCTGAGGTTTTAGATTCTCTAAGATGTATTTTATCATTAATGCTACAATCCTTCATCCTATTATAAGCTAGACAGTGCTACATTTTCCTGAATACTGCCTTCTTCATCCCTTTAAACTCACAGATGTGTACTTGCATGCATGTGTGCAAGTAAAAGATGTGAACAGCAGTGGAACTCAATATCAACTGGAAAAAGAAAATAGCATAAATACAAGTAAAACAGCGGAACTAGAATACAAAAGTATGTATGTACAGATATGTAAGCAGTCACTAGGAAAATGCTTAGAATTAATGTTGTAGTTATAAGGTTTGAGCTACCACATTTAGAGCTATCCAGAGTGGTAGAAGCAGGAAACAATACACTGGACTCACTGAGGTATGGGAATTTGATTGTAGCCCTAACATAAAGCAAGTTGGTGAGGCTATATGCTCATATTTTATGCTGAAACATAACCATGTCTCATCTTTATAATGGTATAGCAAGAAAAGTTGACCCAATAACCTTGATGCTTTGTGAAGTGAGAAAACTGCTCTGAGAAATTACAACCAAGAGTTGGCCATCAGCATGACTGGAAATAAGTATTTATTAATCCATGGCCTAAAAACATAGAAGCCAAAATTTTGTTTCTGGAGGTCCTACAAACCAAGACTACAGACAACTGAAAGAAGCAAACAGAAAACTGAAGAAATTTAATTTCAAATAGTTCTGCAAATATGACTAATTATTAAAGAAAATGTATGACTAGAAAAAGCAATTAATGAAAAGCCATGCACCAAGATCATTTTGGAAGAAAGGAAAAGTAGAGGAAGATGAGAGAATAATTAGTAATGGAAATTATCAGACACTCATATGATTAATAGTTTTAAGAAAGGAGAAGATAGCTATACAAGTGAGTTCAATCATCTTGGAAGAAAATAGAATATCAAGAATGAAAATATTTAATAATCGTAGTTAAAACATCAGCAAGTGGGACAAAGACCACATTATAAAAAGGCAAATGAGTATGTGTAGTGTAAAATGGAAGGAGAATAGATAAGAATACAGATTATATTTTAAATGACTGAAACTAGAACATTTTAACATTTACCAAAAAAAGAAAGTTCAGAAAGAGAAAATATTATGAAAAAACAAGGTAATAGTTAAAAATATACTGGTTGAGAAATTTCCAGAATTTTTGGAAGACCATGTAATTAATTGTTCAAGTGATGAATAACAAAAATCTCCAAAATTGTATATACTGTATTAAAACCAGAGAAAAACATCCAGAGAGAACCAATACAAGCCCCTGGTTTCATCAGTGTTAATAGAAGACTAGCTCTGCTGCTCTGGGTGATGAGAGCAGGTTCAAACAGAGCAGCTGACCCACTTCTCTCTCAGAAGGCAGAGCAGGAGATACAAAAGTCTGAGAGAGATACAGTCCCCAAGGAAATGGCTTAAGCAACTTACTTCCACCAACTAAGCTGTACCTCTGAATATTCTGTCACTTTTCAATAATGCATCACATCAGAAAGTCATCAATGTTATCCCTTGATTAGAGAAAGCCCTTATAATCTAATCACACCGCAGTGCCTGAACAAGTCAGCCAAAGATGGCTGGATGATCTTGGAAGGTAACTGGTAACTACAATATGTTTTGTTTGTTGTCTGTATTATTTATTTAATAAAAAGGGAGGGGAATAAAGGCAGATCTTTTTTGACCATACAACACGACTGTATTTGGAAATGAGACTCTCACAAACATAATTGTTTAAATAGCAATGATTTGTCACAGGAACAGGGTAGGGTCGTAGCTCCTTTTGGTTGAAATTATAAGGAAGGAAAGGGACATATGGAGGAAATGTAATCACATGAAAACCCAGAGACACAAAAAGAGGGAATTACATTAGAGAATGGAGATAGATTAAATTTCTAATTTCAGAGATATATTGTCATAAATAGTTGTCACTCACCAGAAGTCAGGAGAGGGAGTAGAAGGATTATTTCACTTCCTAAGAGAACGTGGTCCCATAACACTTGAACTATTGGTATTTGGCTCCAGAACTGTAACAGAATAAATTCTTTAACTTTTTATTGTTTATCAGTTTCATGAAATTTGTTATTGAAAATAAATTTTATACCATATACTTTGAACACATTTTCCCTCTCCCTATCCCTCCTTGATTCTCCTCACCACCCTATCAACCAAATTTGTTATCTTTTTCTCTCTTAAAAAAAAAATAGGGAATTCAAAACCTTCACAAAACACACAAAAACAAGCAAAAAGTCCAGTAATATAAAAATACCAAAACAAAACAATAACTCCACAAAAATACCATGAGATTCATTTTCTGTTGATCAACTACTCCTGGGCAGAGAGTTAGCCCTGAAGTGTGGTTGATATGTCCAATGATACTCTGCTGGACAAATTGGCTCTCCCTTGCCAGAAGGTATAACTTGCAGATAGTTTCTTTGTTAGTGGTGATACCCCATGTTCAGTTCCCACTTTTCACCTAGCATCTAACCTGTACTTGTTGCTACAGTCTCTACGAGTTCGTATGTGCATCAGTCCAGTTGTATATGGAAGACACTACCTTTTTGGAGTCATTCATTACCTCTGTCTCTTACAGTCTTTCTACGTCCTCTTATAGTTTCCTGAGTTTTGAGGGGAGGGATTTGATGAAGACATCTACTTAACAATGAGTGTTCCAAAGTCTCTCTCTTACTGCATACTGTTATGTTTCTGATCTCTGTGTTAATCTGCATCTACTACAAGAAGAAGCTTCTCTGATGTCAGTTGAGGGAGGCCCTGATCCATGGGTATAGCAGAATGTCCCTAGGAGTCATTTTATTGTTATGTTCCTTTAGCAGAATAATAGTAGTAGGTTTTCTCCTGGGTCCACCTCCTGGTCACATTAACTTTGTCTGGTCTGGATTCCATCTCATGTAGTGGGTCTACAGTCCAAACAGAAAATAGTTGGTTACTCCCATAACATTTATGCCACTACTGCCAATGTATCTTGCACCTATGCCACTGTTAGTGATTACTAGATTTATAGATGGGTGACACTGAAGGTTATCTTTCTCCTCTGATGGCCTGTAGAGTAACTTCAAGCACCAAGAACACTAGTCAGTAGAGGTGAGACTTCTAGATAGGAACCCACTCAATATCTGTGCTATAAATTATATAAGTGTACATTTTTTCAACAATACTGTTTATCATCAGGTGGTGGGGAACAACTAACAACTTGGCCAACAGCCTGTGATGATTAAGAATCACATAGGGCCCCTATGGCCAGTGGCTCAATATGATGACCCATTCCTGCCACTAGCAATTTTCTTTGGTGGCATAAGAACTCTATTTGGGACACTGTCTCCCTTATTATTTGATGACTACACTTAGATTCTTTTTATATATGTACATATATTTATAAGCATCTACAGTACTGTATATTTTTTAATGTCCCTCAATGTTAATTTACGTTCCCTATATTCCCTTTTAGTATTCTTTCCCATTCTCTTCCCTATCTAATCCTCCTATTCTTGTTTCCTCTTTTCTTTTCCTATTTCTCTATTCTATTTCCTGTTACATGGAAGATCCTTTCTTCCCTTCTGGTTCCTAACAGTTTTTTGGGTTGCATCATACATTTTAAGAGCTTAACCTTATATCCACATATAAGATATAATATAAAATATTTATCTTTTGAGGTGTATCTCACTCAGAAAGATATTTTTGTAGCTCTATATCTTCACATGTGAATTTCATTTTTCTCAATAGTTGAAGAATATTCCATTGTTTCAATGTACCATATTTTCATTTTCCACTTTTACTTTTAAAATTTATTTATTTATTCAAGTTACATTCTCATTACAGTCCACTTCCTCTTCCCCACTTGGGTCCACCCTCCCACCCTCTTCCCCCTCTCCTCCCTCTCCTTCTCCTCAGATAAGGACCCTCCTTGGTTCATCAAGTCACATGAGAGTTAAGAGCTTCCTCTTGCATTGAGGCCCAACATGGTGGTCCAGTTAGGTAAGGTGCTCCACTAGCAGGCAACAGACTCCATGTCAGAGACAGCCTCCCCACCCCACTCCAACTCCACTTGCTAAGGGTTCTGAAGAAAGACCATGTTGCCTATCATCTATATATGCATAGGAGCGTAGATCCAATCTATATTATTACCTACTTTTAAATTGGTGGACATTTGCTCATTTTCCATTACTAACTACTATGTTGAACAGCAAGGAGCATTGATAAATAAGGTCTCTATAGCATGATGTAGACTCCTTTGAGTACATTGTCAAGAGTGGCATAGATGGATACACAGGTAGATAGATTCCTGGCTTCCTGAGGAATTTCCACACAGACTTCCATAGTGGTTGCATTAGTACACACTCTCACCAGCAATAAATGAATGTTCTTCTTTTGCCTCAAACCCTCCAGCATTTTCTGTCATTTGTTTTATTTATATTGGCCATTCTAACTAGGATAAAATTAAATCTCAGTCTTTCCCCCAGTGTGTATATTTTGTATCTTTGTCAAAAATCAGGTGTCCTTAGGTATGTAGGCTTAGGTCTTGGTCTTCAATTTGATTCCATTAATAAAATCAACATGTCTGTTTTTAATGCAAACACCATGCTTTTCTTACTACTGGAGCCCTATAATATAACTTGAAATATGGAATGGTGATACCTCCAGAAGTTCTTTTATTATTTAGGATGCTTTTGTGTCGCGTCCCTCTTGACCGGCAAGAACGACGCAACTCGCAAAAGCTCTTCTCAAGCAGTTTATTCAGGTCCCTTGAAAACAGTCTTCCGAATGCCCGGGCAGACCCAACCCACAGGCTAAATACTAAATGAACAGCCAATCAAGTAAAGCCACGTAGTGCTATCTTAGAGGCCCACGTATGCGGAAGCAAGCCAGATCAGCGGTCTTTGCCAAATATGGACTTGTTTACCACCGAGAGCACTCACCGTCGGGCTGGTGGAAGGCGGAGACCAGCGCCATCTTTAAGGCGCGGCACGTCACAGCTCTCTACAGTTCCTCCTTTTTTATTTTTTCTAAAGATGACAGAAGTCCCTGGAAAGGTTTCGTAATCCCCCTATTTGGGGATCTCACGGTGGGCCTGAGCCTGTAGGAGGGCGGTGCTCAAACTCTTACCCGTCTCTGGGTCAGCCTCCCCACTCGGGACTGCCCTGTCTTAGGTGGCCGAGACTTACCCGTCAACTCCGTCACTGACTTACCAGACCCTAATATCCGTGGAACGAATTCCTCAGTGGGCAGGGACTATGCTTAGTGAAGATTTACTTCACGGCAGCAAGCCATGCCTGAGGGGACTGGCCCGCCTCAATGGCAACAAGGGCTTGTATAATCATGGCTGCGTTACGCTTTTGTGTGGCTCTCATTTTGTAGATGCACCATAGGCAAACCAGAGAGGCTAGCATCATTAGTATCGCCAAAGAGCCTACACCCGCCCACTCCTTAAGATGATCCATAGCCGTCTGTATCCAGGAAGTCAAGCCAGTAGCCAGGCTCAGATCCACCCGAGTGGAATTGATGTGGATGATTGTTGCTCTCAGCTCTCTCATCAAATTTTCAAATTCAGCCGACCAATCCTGTAAGAGGAACTTTGACAATTGTCTGGACAAGTTAGCAGCTTTTGTATAATTTTGATATTGTACGGAGGTAACACACAAACCTTGCATTTTCCACTCACACCCCAATTGTGCTAGTTGCCAAAGAGAATCAATCTGTTCTTGTATTAAATCTATGCGTTGATTAACTATCATAAGACCTCCTTTGAGATGAGAATTCATAGAGTTCTGAGTATCCAATGCCTGTGCCACAGTGGCTGAGATGTTATTCAGGGCATTGGCAGTCTGTATAGAACTAGACAAGGCAATAGCTGAGGCAGTAGCTCCCACAGCAGCAACAGTGATAGCAGTAACAATAGCTGCAGTGATGCCAAAATCTCTTTTAAATCTGAATAGCATCATGGTATTAGGAGCCTCTACAGGAACTGGTACATATCGAGGCATTCTAGTCACCACAGCCACAGGAAAGGCTGTGGCATTCCAGCATAGGGCATAAAAACATGTGCCTGGAGTGCATACTAACTTTTCTTCACCTAAGGATGCACTCCCATTACTTACAATCCACAGAAAAGGAGGCCAGAGACATACTGGCGAAGCTGAAAAGCTCTTGTTGCGATAAGAATGAAACAAAGAATTCCAAGTACCAGAGCCACTACTGCTAGAAAAATCCAATTTGGTAGCAGACTTTAGAGAAAAATTACCTCTTTGATAAATTCCTCCTCCAAGCATAATGACAGGTCCCAAGTCCATGCAACTTCCATTTACTCCACACAAAAGCCACAAATCAAAAGGATTGGTGGCAGTCTGCTGAGGATCCCTAGTAGATATATCAAGCATTCCTGTACAAGACTTATTCACTAAATTACTAATCATGGGGCTAAAGGAAAAATAATCTTGTTGAACCCAAACTGCTCTGCGCTCCTGACATCCAGTCCAGGGAAAAGGTCCTTCTTCTCCTGTGGATCCTCTACAAAAAGGTGCCCAGCGTGGCTGTCTGGGGGAGTCCTGGTCAGAGACTCGTGTGGGCCACCATCCTTCAAGGCGAGAACCATTGCCTGAAAACAAACCACCACTCCTACCTCCAAACCTCAGTTGTGGTAAAAAATCTGCTGACTGCTGAGACAATTTAATGCATTTTGTATCATCTGACCTATTGAAGCTCATTAAAAAGCACAAACTACCCTTCAAGCTGACATTTCTATTACCCTCTATAGGACTTCTCTGATCATCAAAGGGAAGGTAGGGTAAGCCTAAGCTTCTATTACTGCTAAATAAGCGTGGAAACACAGTTGCATCATGTCTGACCGGCATCGGCTTTGGGAATATCGACAGGATCCCCCATCTCGGCTCGGTCATTCCTGACATACTCACTGCTACTATCACCAGAATCCTTAGGAAGGTCTTCATGACGAATCTTCCTCACAAGGCGTTCAGGCACCCACACTGGATCTTGTTGATCCTGAGGAAAAACACAAACAGACCCTCTCGCCCATGTTAGCACGGGGTCAGGCCCCCGCCAAGAGCCTGTCAGAATGTCCTTCCATTTCACCATGCTTTTAGGCGGACCATGGGAATCCTGATGTCTGTCCGC
>CAJQZJ010032362.1:3862698-3872701 GCA_907164525.1 Lophiomys imhausi | reverse complement strand
TTCACCATGCTTTTAGGCGGACCATGGGAATCCTGATGTCTGTCCGCTGATGAGCGGCCTTGAGCATCCAAATTGAAAAAATTTACAGTAAATAAGGCTAAAGATATTCTCTCCTTGGGGGTACGGCCTTGGCCTATTCCCCCTTTTTGTTTTTGCAAGCATTCTTTCAAGGTGCGATGAGCACGCTCCACAATTCCTTGTCCTTGAGGATTGTATGGTAATCCATGATTAAGCTGTACCTCCATCTGGTTACAGAAGGAGACAAAGGACTGTGCCGTATAGGCTGGTCCATTATCCGTTTTCAGCTGCTGTGGTTTTCCCCATGCAGCCCAGGCTTCTAAGCAATGTCCTATGACATTGCGAGCCTTTTCTCCACTCATAGGTGTAGCATGTATGATACCTGAGCAGGTACCCACAGATACATGAATATATTTTAAGGTTCCAAATTCTGAAATGTGGGTAACGTCCATTTGCCAGATTTTGAGTGGCATCAACCCTCTAGGGTTTACTCCCACACTGGGAGGATGATGATGAATCACACACTGAGGACAGTCCAAAACTTCTTGTCTAGCATCTGCTCTAGACAAATGGAATTTCTGCTGTAGAGTTTTTGCATTTACATGAAATAATTGGTGAAACTGTCTGGCTTGGTCCAGGAATGAGCTCCAAAAAATGCATTCCATCCTGGTCCATTGATCAACTTTATCATTACCTTCACTTAATGGTCTAGGTAATCCTGTATGTACTCTAATATGTTGAATATAAAAACACCTTTTTCTCTGCCAGATTAAAACTTGTAACTCTTGTAATAAGGCACATACAGTACTACTATTCTTAATAGGACCTGCTAATTCTAATACTTTTACTGCATTGACCACATAAACTGAATCTGAAATCAAATTGAATGCAAATTGACATCTTTTAAACACCTCAATTACTATTTTCAACTCTACTATTTGGGGGGAGCCCGGTTGAAATTGACATAACACGGGCTCTTGTCTTTCTATCAAATAGGCTCCACAGCCTGTCTTTGAGCCATCAGTAAACACATTTGGTGATCCTTGAAGTGGTACTGCTGAAGTAACCTTAGGGAATATTACTGGGTGCTCCTTGAAAAATGATAGCAATGGATGTTTAGGGTAATGGTTATCAATCACTCCTTCAAAGCTACATTGCAATATTGCCCAGTCATCTACAGTGCCACACAAAATCTTAATTTGATAACTGGAATAGGGCACTATTATACTGGCAGGAGCAACTCCAAAAGACTGCAAGCATTGTTGGATACCATTCAAGGCTAAAGCAGCAAGTGCAGTGGGATAATGTTCTATGGATTTTTTCGGAGAAATCTTTGAATAGGTCCATAATAATGGTCCGTCCTGCCATAACAATCCTGTAGGTTGACTATAGGTGGCAAATATGCACAATGCAATGGGCTGTCCTTCCTGCCATCTCTTTAGGAAGGCACTCTGTAACCTTTCTTCCACTTTACATAAAGCTTTTCTTGCTTTGTCTGTTAATTGCCTAGGAGAATTAAGTGCTGAGTCACCTTTCAAAATATCATATAGGGGTCTTATTTCATAATTTGGTAGCTTTAAATAGCCTCTTACCCCATTGATATCTCCTAACAACCTTTGAAAATCATTTAAAGTCTTTAAATTATCTTTTCTTATCTCAATCTTTTGAGGTATTATCTTTTCAGGTCCAACCTTCGCTCCTAAATAATCAACCACATTTTCCTTTTGAACCTTATCAGGAGCAATAAACAACCTTTTCTTTTTTAATAATAGAACTAATTCTTCATAGGCCCGATCTAACATTTGTTCACTCTTAGCTACCAGTAAGATATCATCCATATAATGAACACATCTCAAATCTGGAAAATTCTTTCTCAAGGGAGCAATGGCTTCCCCCACATATAGTTGGCACATAGTGGGGCTGTTTGCCATGCCCTGGGGTAATACTACCCATTCAAACCTCTGATCAGGTTCCTCATGGTTACAGGATGGAACAGTAAATGCAAATCTCTCACTATCTTTGGCACACAAAGGGATGGAGAAAAAACAATCTCTTATATCTATAACTATAATGGGCCACGAGGCTGGCAAAGATGATAAAAGCGGCAAGCCGCGTTGCACTGGACCCATGATCTGCATTTGTTGATTTATGGCACGCAAATCATGCAATAATCTCCATTTTCCAGATTTCTTTTTAATGACAAAGATAGGTGTATTCCAGGGAGATACAGATGGTTTTATATGCTTTAAAGACATCTGTTCATCCACTAAATCTTTGGCTGCATTCAATTTTACAGAGGAAAGTGGCCACTGAGGAACCCATACTGGATCCTCCGTTTTCCAAGTTATAGGAATGCCCTCCTCAGTGGCCCCTAGGAAAAACCCAGGCCCTGTCTCTTTTGTCTTTGCTGTACAGATGAGGGACTCTTTCGTCCCTGCAAATATTTTCCTATTCCAAAGCCTGGAGCATATCCCATATCTTGCATCATACGTTGGGCTGAATCAGAATAGTCATTACTCAATTTAAATCCCATATCCTTTAAAAGGTCTCTTCCCCAAAGGGAGATAGGGAGCTCAAGTACATATGGCTGCATTTCTCCTGAATGGTTCTCTTGGTCCTGCCACTTTAATAACCTTGCACTCATATCTGGAGTCCTAGCATAACCCAGGCCTTGAAGTGTTTGAGAAGAGGCTTGTACAGGCCAACCTGAAGGCCAGTCTTTCTTTGCTATGATACTCCTATCAGCCCCAGTATCCAAAAGGCCCAGGATCTTTTTACCATCAACTTTTAATTCCAAGACAGGGCGTTGGTCCAAATCCAAGGAGAGAAAAGTCAAATCTGTGCCCGTGGACCCAAAACCATCTTTTCCTCTCTCTCTATCCTTTGCTGCATAGCGGTCATGTAAGCTCGGCAATATGATCAATTGAGCAATTCTATCTCCAGGAGAGATAGCCGTTATACCACGAGGGGAGGCTACCATGATCTTAACCACTCCTGTATAATCTGGATCTATAACTCCAGGATGGACAATAAGTCCTCTCAAGGCCGATGATGACCTCCCTAACAACAAACCAACTGTACCAGGTTCAAGGGGTCCTTTAAAATCTGTTTCAATTAACTGGACCCCCATTTGGGGTGTTAATACGAGTCTGGTGGTGGAGCAGAGGTCCAATCCTGCTGAGCCTGCAGTGGCTCTCCGCGGTCTCTCGGATGGCGGAGGGTTGGCCATCTCTCTTGATTCTGCTCTTTGTCCTGATTCTCTACTGCCCCATATATTTGTGGGCCCTGAGGTCGTGGGCCCCGCTGTCCGTTTTTTGGACGAGCGCCACCGTAACCTTGAGATAAAGGCTGGCCATGGATGTCTATCACTGAACGGCATTCATTAGCCCAATGGTTCCCTTTTTTACATTTTGGGCATAACCCTGGCCGCCTGGGGCATTGTACACTTCCTGTACTTTCTGTACTCCTTCCCCTGGGGCACTGTCTTTTAAAGTGTCCCATCTTGCCACACTTAAAACAAACTCCTGGACTTCCTCCACCTTTTTTGGCCAACTGTATTACTGCGGCAGCGAGACCAGCATTAGTTAACGGCCCTCCAAGCTCTCTACACACCTTCATCCAAGCCTCTAGGCCTTTGTTCTTATAAGGGGTGATAGCAGCTCTACATTCTTTGGTACATTGCTCATAGACCAACTGCTTTATTAGTGGCAAAGCAGCATCTGGGTCACCAAAAATCTTCCCTGCTGCCTCCACCATTCGTGCTACAAAATCTGAAAAGGGCTCCATGGGGCCCTGTAGAATCTTAGTTAAGTTCCCACTCACCTCCCCTTTATTAGGAAGAGATCTCCAAGCCTTGATAGCTATCTTGTTTATTTGCTCATAGATCTGAATAGGATATCCTATCTGCTGATTGGCAAATCTCCCCTGCCCAAGCAGCATATCTCTATCCCAGGCTGGATTTCCATCTCTCTGATTATTGGCTGCTTGCTCAGTAGCATACTCAATCAAGAAAGCTTTCCAGTCTAAGTATTGCCCTGGACTTAAGCAGGCGCGGACCAGGCCACTCCAATCACTTGGAGTCATACAATGTCTGCTTAATGCTTCCACTTGAGCCATTGTAAAAGAAGCGGTAGTACCATAAGTACGAACCGACTCTGCAAGAGATTTTACCACCTTAAAATCAAGCGGTTCCTCGTACCTGTTCCCTTGTGGGTCTTGATATACAGGATAAGCAAACTGTAATTCTGTTCTTACTTGTGTCCACATCCCCGGGCAGAAAGATCTCCCTACTTTCAGTGACTGAACATGCTGATTTATCTGAGTGGCTTCTGGATATGGAGGAGGAGTTAAAGGCGCCATGGCAACGGCTTTGTTTACACCAGCTGCCGCTAGCGTGGCTGAAGGCGCTGTAGCGACGACTCCGCCCACTCCGACTGCTGCTGACGTGTCAGGCGCCATGGCAACAGCTCCACCCACACCGACTGCAGCAGCGGCTCCTCCCTCACCGACTGCCGCCTGCGTGTCCTTCTCTTTTACCTTTTTCTTTTCCTTTTTTCTTATAACAGTCCTCTCCAACTGTTCTAGTAGAGCGTGTAGCTCTCCTTCAGAATCTGTGCTCTCTGAGTCCTCAAAATCTCTAAAATCTCTAAAATCTGTAAGATCGGGATAGAGAGGAACTTTCTTTCTGCCTCCCTTTTCACTGTCTGCCTGCTCAAATCTTTCACCTTTGTCACTGTCTACTTGCTCAGATCTTTCCCCTTGCAGCAGTTCCAAGGCTGACTCTCCCTCCCTAATTGCATTACAACATCTCTGATCTTCTAAACAACTCCTCACCATTTTCCAAATCGGTCTTACTCCATGCTTCAGAGTCCCTTGCTCCCAAGCAAAATCCAAGTCCCTGCCTAATTTGTCCCAGCAGGATACCGTAAGATTCCCGGACACCGCAAACCACGGAGCCACGGAATCACACTCATTCAAAAATCTTTCTAGGGTAGACTTTTTAATCTTCAATTTCCTAGCTAAAAGTAGCTCCTGAAGAGCCAGAAAAATTGGGTGTGACTCAGACAACCCCATGTTTAAAAATTTACTTTCAGTTTGCAGCTTCTCCATGAAACTGTATCTTTTGTTCGCTATCTCCACGAAACCTTACCTTACGTTCACTATCTCCGCGAAACTTCACCATACGTTCGCTATTATCCGCGAAACTTTACCTTGCATTCGCTATCTCCGTGAAACTTTATTGTCCTGATTTATCCCAGGAACTTACCAGTGCACTGCCCCTGACTGCAAGAGTTCTGAGTCTTCTCTGGTTCCCCGTACGGGCCACCACTTGTCGTGTCCCTCTTGACCGGCAAGAACGACGCAACTCGCAAAAGCTCTTCTCAAGCAGTTTATTCAGGTCCCTTGAAAACAGTCTTCCGAATGCCCGGGCAGACCCAACCCACAGGCTAAATACTAAATGAACAGCCAATCAAGTAAAGCCACGTAGTGCTATCTTAGAGGCCCACGTATGCGGAAGCAAGCCAGATCAGCGGTCTTTGCCAAATATGGACTTGTTTACCACCGAGAGCGCTCACCATCGGGCTGGTGGAAGGCGGAGACCAGCGCCATCTTTAAGGCGCGGCACGTTGCAGCTCTCTGCACTTTTGGCTATCCTGGGTCTTCTCCTGTGAACTTTCCATATAAAGTTGAAAATTATTGTGCCAATTTCTGTGAAGAATTGTGTTGAAATTTTGATAGGCATTGCTTTGAATCTGTAGATCACTTCTGGTGCAATATCCACTTTCACAGTATTAATCTTATGAATTCATGACTATGGGGGGTATCTTTCTGTCTCCTGGCATCTTCTTCAATTATTTTCTTCAGTGTCTTAACATTTTTACCATTCAAGTCTTTCACTTACTTGGTTAAAGTCACCCCACGATATTTTATAGTATTTGAGGCTATTATGAAAGGCTTTGCTTCCCTAATTTCTTTCTCAGTATGTTTGTCATTTGTAAATTGTAGGGCTCCTGATTTTGTGAGTTAATTTTGTATTCAGCTACTTTGCTGAAAGAGTTTATCAGCTGTAGGAATTTCCCAGTGTAATTATTAGAGTTACTTGTGTATATTATCCTATAACCTGCAAATAAAGAGATTTTGACTTCCTCGTCCCCTATCTGTTTCTCTCTGGTTTTCTTCAGTTGTCTTATTGGCTCTCAGTGTTAGTTGTCTTTCCCTATATCCCCTCCCTTTAATTTTCTCCTTCATCCTCCCCCCTATTCAATCCTCCAATTCATGTCTCTCCTTTTTCTTTCCATAATTCTATACTCTATTTCCCCTTACATGGGCTTCCTTTCCTCCATTTTGATTCCTATTCAGTCCATTCATTTGCCTGCAAATTTCATGATTTCCTTGTTTTTAATAGCTGAGTAGTAATCCATTGTGTAAATGTAGCAAATTTTCTTTATCCATTCTTTGGTTGAGAGATATCTAGGTTGTTTCCATGTTCTGGCTATTGTGCATGAAGCTTCCATGAATGTAGTTGAGAAAGTGTCCTTATGGTATGATGGAGATTATTTTGGGTATATCCCCAGGAGGGGATAGCTGAGTCTTGAGGAAGAACTATTTGCAATTTTCAGAGGAAGCACCAAAATTGATTTCCAAACTGGTTTCACAATTTTGCATTCCTACAAGCAGTGGAGGAGCATCCCCTTTGTTCCACATTCTCCCCAGCATGTGCTGTCACTTGAGTTTTTGATCTTAGCCAGTCTGACAGGTGTGAAATGGAATGTCACAATTGTTTTGATTTGCATTTCCCTGATGAATAAGGACATTGATAATTTCTTTTTTGTTTGTTTGTTTTTTAATAAATAAATTTATTTATTTGTTCCTTCAGGTTACATCTCCATCATATTGTCCTCTTTCCCCCATTCCCAGCCCCACCCTCCCACCCTTTACCCCCTAACCCTTCCATCCCACTCCTCTGGAGTGGAGTGTCCCTACATAACAGTCCCTCGCCCCAGTTCAGAAGTCATATGAGAGCCAAAAATTTCTTTAAGTGCTTTTCTACTACTAGAGATTTCTCTGTAGTGAAGTTTTGATTTAGCTCTGTACCCTATTTTCAATAGGGTTATTTGATTTGCTAGTGTTTAATTTTTTGTGTTCTTTATATATTTTGGATATTAGCCCCCTATCAGATGTAGGGTTGGCAGGAATACAGATTCTTAAGTGTGTCATTATGATTCTCTGAGTTTCTGTGTTTTTTTGTTATATAGTTTTTTCATCTCTAATTTTTTTATTTTTTTACTTTATTTTTTTATTTCTTCAAATTACATCTCAGTCACAATCCCTTCCCTACTCCCCCTTCCTGTCCCACCCTTCCACCCTCTTCCGCCCAACAGCTCCCCCTTTCAGTCCAACAAATGGTTCCTTCTCTTATAACAGTAAATACTATACAAAACAACAGAAATAAATATGCCACATTTATGAGAGTTAAATGGCCCACCATACATTCCCAATGTCCAGTTCATACATATTTGGCCCCTAACTATAACATTCTACCATCTAACCATCTCCATGAGTTTAAAATTCTGTATCTGACTCAGCTTTCATATTAACTTGCATCAAAATTTTAAAAACATCTTAGATCCAGAACATCCTCTTGATTCCTAAACAACTCAAAATTTAACTATGAGACTCTAGCTATCTATTCTTCAACCACCTCAGAGACCTGAGAGGGATAAATATATCTGATTATGTAGGAAGTATAGGGCCTGCATCATCGAAAACTAAGAAATGACATATCAGTGGATGCCTGGACAGTTCCTGTTTTCTCTCCATACGTTACAGCATCAATCTTCAGCCTTTTGGTCCCGTTTCTCTGACAGACATTGATTGTAGAGCAGGGATTATGAAGGACTTACCTACCCTGTCTTGGCAGAGCTAGGCTGTTGACTTCCCTGCTACCAAGTTTTGTCCTTTTTGGACAGCAGTCTGTCTACAGTTGAAGCAAGGGGTTTTTCATGCCAAGAGATAGGCTTGCCACTAATTCAACCATCTCACACTGGAGATTCTTCAATGCTCATCTTCTACTTGGAGTAGAATAGGGGGTGCTGTCAGAAGCTGATATGTCTCGATATCAAAAAAAATCTTAATTTAAGACAACATCCTTGAATGCCATATTCTGCAGATCTCTTGTGGTTTTTGAAGATGCCCTATCTATCTCTTGCATTTAGATAAGCGAATGTTGCTTGTCTCTTAACAACTTGATTTCTGAGTAGCTTAGAGAATATCTGTGATAGACTGTCATAGTAGCTAACAAAATGACATGCTTGCATGACTAGGAGTTTGTATTTCTTAAATATCCTAAACAGTTTAAGACGGTTGGTATCAAGAGACCAGAGCTTCACATTTCATTTTTAAGTATCACTAGGTACAATACCTTTAAGAAGTGTTACCTTTAATTTATCAATATACAAAAATCTATTCCAATGTGGCCAAATATACTCTTAATTTTGTATCAATATACAAAGATCAATGCCTATGTAGCCCAATACAATCTTAATATTACATCAATATACAAGGGTCAATACCATTGTGGCCAACTATAATCTTAATTATGTATCAATATACAAAGATCAATACTGATGTAGTCCAATACAATCTTAATTTTGCATAATATACAATGGTCAATACCACGTTAGCCAAATATAATACTAATTTTGTATCAATATACAAAGGTATAAGGGCATGTTCAGTAATCTGTCCCTTCTTCTTGGTCCTTCCCATACTATGTCTATGTCCCATTTTTCTCAAGTCTGTGCACTCCTACATAGGAGAGAAAGAAGGATACAGAAAAGAAAAAGAAAGAAGTCCCAGGGTCTAACCTCCAAAACCCATTTAACAAGACCATTTAACAGCTTGTAGTCTCTTCCCCTAAATAACAAAGTTTTCTGTTATCCATCAAATAACCAAAAGGGGGGGAAACACCCTCCCCACCCTCTGGGCATGTGACTTCGCTCTCTTAAAATGACTTCCTGCTGATTTGGGTCGTAGTAAACCTGTTTGGGGCCCGAACCAGAATGGAAAAATGGTTAAATATGATAGTACAATCCTTTTATGTTCAGTCCTTTTGTGCTTAGCTGTTTAGATGTCCTAAGACGTTTGTAGACAGAAGCTGATCTTCCAGGCTTTACTGAAGTTCTGGCTGGGGCAGTGTGTGGAGCTGAACGATCTTAGCGATTTTGAGTTGTTGTGGTTGTAGACTTTTGATGGAAACAGCTATTGAGGGAGTCTGTAAGGCTGAATCACCTGGGCCACTCGTCTTCTTTGGTGTCTGATTCTGTTATCTGTTGAGGTTTCCGTTGTCCAGTTGTCCCTGGACTCCTTGAATGGATGCTTTAAATATCCTGGAATGATAAGAACAGAGCCCTGCCCTAATCCCAACTCTGGCACAATTACCCTTTTTTTTTTTTTGGGGGGGGGGTCAGGTAATATTTCTCCTGAAGCAAATTTGGTTTTTTGACAATATATAAAGTATTATCTTTCAATCTGGATTAAAGAAGAAATTATTTTGTTATTTTGTAGCTAAACAATCCTTAGTGTATATATCTTGAGATCTCAAAGGACAATTTGTTTGTACTGAGTAGGCCTTTTGTAAGTAGCTTTTAAACTTAAGTCCTTCCAAATCCTATGTGTCTGTCTCTGCATTCTAGTTATTGGGATCAAAGACCTGTGGTTCCCATCTGAAGGGATGTGCTCCACCACTCCTGGATTGAAGTTTTTCTCTATTTAGAGTTTTTTTTTTTTTTTTTGTATCAGGCTGACCTTGAGTTCTGAGATCTGCCTGTTTCTGTCTCTAGTGTGTTGGGATTAAGGGTGTACTCTTCTTGAATGATGAGATTAAGGGTGTGCACCCTCACCACCCTGTTCCGTGTAACACTAGAATTTATAAGACCACTAACTCTATAGTGCTCCTCCCATCTCTGCTGAAGTTAAAGACATG